>PYUH01000164.1:410366-439884 GCA_016808085.1 Suaeda aralocaspica
GTAGGACTATATTATTATAAAAAAAAAAAAAAAAAATAAACAAAAAAAAAAAAAAAAAAAAAAAAAACAATATTTGTCATGGATGAAGAAAAGCCATCATTCTTATTGAAATTAATAACTACAAAAAAGAAAAATAGGGAGATAATTAAATATAATACCTTCCCTATTTATCGACAAAGAAAAAGGATATCAACAAAAGAATACTGCTTAGCACTACCCCATCTTATGTATGACAACAACAGTATGTATATGTGTATGGAAATGTATCATCGCCGATAATCGAAGAATTTTACCACCCCCTTGTGATGTTCTTTTAACAATTGGTCATTCCCGTCACGAATTTTTGAGAATAGCAGTGATAATGAAAAAAGGTATAATAGTATGCCTAACCCCCAATCCAATGTTCAACCAAAAAATATTAAATGTAGAAATTTATTTACAATTAAGATTCGGGTGATACTGAAATGTAGTAGAAACATGTGGATGGGTGGTGGTTTATTAAAGAGGACAACCTCACTCCCACTCTTCATTTCCATAAAGTAGAACCCCCCAACACAATACCATTTTCTTTCACTCAGTAAAATAAACACAAACCGAACCCAAAATCTCCCCCACCTTATAATCCCACAACACACAAAAACTAATTCACAGAACCCCACCCTCAACTCAACCACCCGCCCTCCTCCCCCGCACACAAACCACAATACTACCCTCCCACCATCCCACCATTTTTCCCCACCCCCCACCACCTCCAAAAAACAAACCCCACACCCTTGTTACAACAAAATATTTAAAAGAAAAACCTCCACCAACCACACCCCCAACCCCCCCACCCCACCAACCAACAAAACAAACATTTCAATACCCACAAAACCCCCCTTAATTTACCCCCCCCCCCCCCCCCCCCCCACCCTGTTATTTGTCTTCCTCTTTCCTTCTTTTTTTGTCCCCTCCCCCCCCCCTTTTGTATCCTTTTTTTTCATGTTCCCCTGTCTTGTTATGATTTACCTTAAATATTTTCCTTTTTTGTTTTTCTTTCCCTTGTTTTTTTCCTCCTCCCCCCCCCTTTCATCTCCTTTCTAGCGAGATTTCGAGTTGCCCTTGTCCGTTCGGTAGAGTATTCTGTCTACATTCTTTTTTTTTTCTGTTCTTTCTCCTTTTTTGTGTGCTCTTCAAGTCTGCTGCTGAATTGTGAACTAGGGTGTTCGATGTGTTCTGGTGTTCCTGGTGCTTTACCCTCCCCTTTCTCCCCATGTGCTCTTACTTTTTCAGACTCGCATTGTTTCCTCCCACTCAGACTGGTAATTATTGCAGGTATTGCATGGTGTGCGTGGAGTCTATCCAATTCGGTTCAATCCTGCTGTTCACTTTTTTTTTTAGCATAGATTCACCTATTATTTAAGATGCTACGTATGACTTATATTTTTTTTTGTCTTTTTTGGCCTTTTCTCCCCGCCCATGGTATCCCCCTGGTCATGTTCTCTCCTCGTGCCAGCCATTTTTTCACATCTCTTTGCCCATTCGAATTGTTACCATTTTTGCCATCTTGTACTCAACACGGCCCCAATTGATTCATGGACTGAGCAACGGCTTTTTAAAGCTACTTGAACTTGGGCCCTTCGTAACCCCCTTGGTTTTGTGTATCGTTCTAAGAACCTGATCCGAAGTAAAAAAGCCCTTTCCATTGATCAGGTTTTTGTAGTAAGCGTTGTCAAAGATCCTGGGTGATACAGGGTCCATGCTAACGGCTATCCTGGGGTCCACTTTTTCGGGCATGTTTTGCAACTGGGTTGCATATTGGGCGTTCAGGGTGTCCGTCTCGTTGTTGGGCGTGAACCCGCTATCCGTTTACTGAACTTGTCCAGTGAGAGAATCCCACCGTGTGAGCCCCTGACTCCAATGAATTAACACTTAATTGTGCAACAAGAGTTTAATCAAATTTGAGACATACCAAACGTACGTTTATGATATATATGCATGATCGAACATTTTTTTCGCTAACCCCCTACTGATTAATGTATGCTACTACGTACGTACTTAAGACTGGTACGTTATGTCATTCACCAACTTCTAGAACTGTCTAATAAAAATACACATAAGGTTTTGTCATTATACCATCACGTGTTTTCTTGTTCCTTTCTTTGCAGTGTCTATAGAATAGAGGTAACTAGGTAAGTTTAGGATCAGATATATTTAGAGTCTATTCACTAGTCCAGCTAGGCCAATGAAAAAACTTTACTTGTATGTAAGCAAACTAAGATGTCATTAGCAATGATCATCTGTCTTGTGCACAAATAAATGCAAACATAATCATTAGTTGGAAAACTATCATACAAAATCGATATTTCCGGATTCTAAAAGTTAGAGAAACATAATTAGTTTATCAAGTAACATAATGTAATACTGAAAAGATAGGATCGACATTTATTTATATTACTTCCTCTGCTTTATATTAATTGTAACACTTTGACCAAAAAGCACTCACAGTTTTGGACAAGTGCTTGCAATTAATATGAAGCACAAGAATTATTAAAAAAAGACTAGAGAAGTAAAATAAATAAAGAAGGATAGAAAGCTAAGTGGACTTCTATAATCTCAATTTAATTCCCATGATTTTACTTGTAGCATATATAATGACTTTTTTTTGGGGTGATAAGGTGCTACAAGAGCAGGGTTGAGAATCGACCCCATAATCTCTCGGATGGGAGAGAAACTTTAACCACTTGAGCTACCCCTCACTCTAACATATAATAATGAATGTAAATGTTGATAGAAAAAGGTGATTAAGTGAGTATGTTTATAGAGACTTGACTATATATAATTATGGATAAATTGACAATGAAAATAAGTTGGAGAAATTAGAAATTAAATGAATAAACGGTAAATGTAAACTGAACCTAAAATTCTAGGTAGAAATGATTCGAGAAGTGAATAGGGACTAGAAAGAAGAAGACGGAAATCATTTAGGAGGAAGTCACGAGCATTTTAAGTTGTGGGTGTCACAGTGTGTATAGCGTACTACTTTGGGGGTCCTAATTGTAACGCAGCTGATGGAAAAAAGGTTTAAACAGTCCAAAATGTTGGGCAAGCCAATCATGTTGTACATCTAATAATGCACATCTTTCTCTAAAGTAACAAAGTAGTTTCCCGCATTTACAACCGACCTTAACATCCTCATCCTATATTAGCTTCTAATATTTCCTACCTAGTTATATATGCAATTACGCAAAAGTAGTAAACATCCTCACTGTATTATCTTCAAGTTTTACTTTCCACCGGGAGATTGATAAACCAAATTTTAAATTTAGAATAAAGGAAACGCATACTATTCTTTTAACATGGGAGACCTAGTTTGAATGTGGTATATTCGGAAGGAAAAAAAAAAAAACTTTATTTGTTGATCAGACGTGGGTTGACGGACTTATAGAGGGAGACAACTTATTAGATTCTACTGGTATTATGTAATGTGTATTAGTGATGAATTGATTACCTAGCGGATAAATCAATTTATTATTGTTTGATATTTCCCCACGTTCTCGGTGAAGTATTCTAAATTAATTTTATCCTACACACAAAACAATGGGACAAGTATATTAAACTACTCTATATTTGATTCCAATTTTAATTGTTATATAGCTAGTTGAATGCATACAAAAAAAATAAAAATCAATTGATAAATAAACAAATTAAAGACAACTAGATGGGAGAGTGATATATACCAGAGAGAGCAACCTGTCAGATTGGGTGAGGCCATTTGAAGCAAACAAAGAATTAAGTCGATTCAAATATCAGTTGGTTGAGGTAACTTTCCATTCACACTAGATGCTTTGATACAATCCATCAAATCTCCCATTCTAATGCCCAAATGGTCCTCCTGCCTGCACGTATTCATTTCATATACTATGGTCCACTTAGTACCTATAAAACACTGATATAACGTAACATTGTACCTAATTAAGTACGACTAACCAAATTGACAACATCCGAGTGGCATGGCAAGAATATCAGCACACGAAACGTTGTTAGTAAATCTGCAACTGGTCCACAGCAGCTTTCGCCTTGATCACTGTGTCAAATCCATCTCCTGCTAATGATAGATTGTCCGGATGATCCTTTTCCGCCTTGTTACTCCCCCGTCGATTGTATTATAACCGATGCATCACATCCCTGTATGTACAATTATCAAATTAAAGTAAACCGAAATCAATGAACTAATCTTATATTTCGTTACATATATAAACAACTTACATTAACAAAGCAATCATGTAGGAAGAGACGGAGAGTGGCGGGGTATAACAAAGGTTTGCTTAATTTTCTTTTGCACAGCTTGCCGTACGATTTTTTCGACGTTAGGACAATTTCGCGTAGTAATTTTGGTAAGTGCAGTTGTAGTGTAAGGTGTTGAGAAGCAGACCCAAAGTAACAAGGAGAAAACTAAAGGTCGTAAAATCTATGGGCCATCTATAGTTTGTAAAGGAACTTATAAGTATGGAGCCTATTATTTACCAGAGATTATCGATTTAGGTACGTGTATATTAATATGGTTGTAGTTTAATTAAATACAGAGTAGCTAAGTGTGAGATAGTAGTGGATTAGGTAAGCATCTTTGCCAGTTGACTAGAATCTTACTAAAAACTTTACTGTCTGGCGCATGTTCTTTGAATTATTACTATTTAAAATGTGACGAACACTATATGCCAACGTTGAATGATTTCGATTAGCATTCATGCACAATGATGGATAGCTACTACGTGTCGCGTACTTTGAACTTCCTTCGCACCTAATTAGTCGCAACATGTAATTCGACATGTTTTAAGGAAGAGGTTCGAGGATTTAAATGAGCAAACTAATCAAAATAATTTTACACATACAAGAGGTAACCAACAAGTTACGGTGTAAAAATTGATCACTAATTTGTTGTTTATGCTTTTAAATCTTTCTTAAATGTGCACCGGAATGTAACGTTGCGATTAATAAGAGGAATGAAATATATGAGCTACTGTGTCCTTCTGGTTGATCAAGACTAATGTATTTTGATATACCTCAGTTGGTTACTTGTTTAGAATTTTTCTCCTAATTACAGGAGATCTTGAGATCGATGTTACCTTTGTCTTTGTGGCTCCCTAACAAACACACAAAAAAAAGAAAAAGATTTTGATACAATTTAGTTGAATTACTATAACAATTTACAAAGTACTACTGGTGGAATTTAAAGCGGAAAAGAAAGAACGTAACGTACTTGCATAGTTGCACACTTACTACTTAGCTTGTATTGTGCCCAACGCATAGGAAGCACTGTATGTACTTATGTACTAGTACTGATAAGGTGAATATGCCGCCCCATTATTTACTCCACTACTTTGGGCCTATTAATTTCAGCTTAAAATCATTCAATTCAGTTCAGTAGCTCTTCTCTTATTTTACTATTCATTAATCCTTCATAAAAATTTTCAGTTCAGTTCAGTTCAGCTCAACTATTTCAGTGAAGTAAACAGGCCCTTTGTATGAAATTTGTCCTACGATTCAATTCAATTGGATTCCAAGTTCTAACAAATATTTTAATGCATTCTCCTTGCTAAAATCCTACAGGAAAAATTATGGTCTGATGATTTATAACTTGAATGAGTTTCAATTGTTTTTTCACTTTGTTAAACTCTCTTCTATTAGATGAAAATGGATAAAGATTAATATATTACGGAGAATTGAAGTACATGTGTTCATTGACTCATTGTGGTGAACTAGTGATTGATGTATATGTGATAAATTACATAAAACTGCTTTCCTAACAAATTAATTAGTTGCAACTTTGAATTGACATAGACTGCTAGACAAAATAAGTTAAAAAGAAAGGGTAAAGATTAAGTTAAAGAGAGAGAAAAGGGGTAAAGAAGCATTACACGGGTACCATCGATTAGCATGACTGCATGAGGTACTTCATATGGGTAATAGACCCGCCCTTGAACCCAATTCGCTCCTATTTTGGGGACAAATTCGATATTTCACGTTATAATGGTCATGTCTATTACCATAATTTTATAGATTTGTCATTTTCATTCCTTGTATCTGTATTCGGTATCAATTCTATTCCCGACTCGGTGCAACCTGGGGTACCATCTTATGGGTAAGTAGTCATTTTAAATAAAAAAAAGTTACTAAAAGTACGTAAAAAATAAACAAAATTGCAACTAATATGTTCCATAAAAAAGTAGCAAAAGTTGCAACTAAACTATTACAAAGGTAGTAAATATTAGTATGTTACCCAGTAACATAAAATGATTAATTGCAATACATTATCGATCATTTATGATTTATGCATGGATATAAAGAAACTGGAGAGCAAAAGTTAAATCTCTACACTAAACACGCAGTAATGCATATGCTTTTGATTTAGCCCAGTGACAAAGATCCTATACCTACTATTTCTGTCTATCTGAAAATCTTTGTCACTTGGTATTATTTTGCCATGATATGTTGCTATATGAAGGTGGTCGACTTGGTCTACTTGGTCAAGTGGCTTGACTTTAAAGTCTTTAATATTCTACAGAGCAGTAAATATATAAAGGTTATCTTGTTAGACACGAGGTTAAATCGGCATATATGTGAATGAATAATCGAATTCATGGTTTAAATATTGTTTATCCAAATTATCATAATCACATGTAAAAATGTAACCACATGTGCAATTGCTTGATTTTGAACGATTCAAATATGGGCGTTTAGTTTGAAAAGTAGCCAAGCCAAAGTTCCAAAAAGTACTCATGAAGAACTGTCAACATATTAGAGCCTTAGCGGGTCATTTGGTTACGTAGGTGAATTGAGTATGCAAATCTATGGTAGAAATTTTCCATATTTCATGTTTTAAGAATCTATAATATTATGTAAAAAATCCAGATGGTGTGTGTATAATTTAATTTATAATTGAAATCATACTCGTATATGACTAATGAATTTAGCATCATATCATACGCTTTCGAATTAATGTACTTAATAGTTATTTATAACTTAATATTTCTAGTTATGCTATTTTTAAATTAACTAACTTACCAAATCCGACAATGTGTATTAGCTACTACTACTACTCACGGTGTGTAACTTGTTTTTTGCTCAATTTAATTACTATTAGTAATAATTACAAGCTAAGGTTTATATAAAGTGTACACTAAACATAGCCAAAAATTCATTGAGATGATCCGTATAGTTTCGTAGCATATAATTAACTGATTGTATAATGTAGCTAGTAGCTAGCGAATATGACCTAATAAGAAACTCCTAAAGACCTAAAAATCCATAATCATGCATCAAAAAAGATAAATCATCTGATAGGTTTGAGTTGGCCAAAAAGGATAATGAATAAGAAACCACAACTTAAGTGAGTGTCTTAATCTAATCAATTAAGTCACAAGGAACGTCCATATTAGCTCCTCTAAGATGCTTTACATTTTCTGTTTGACTTTTTTTATAGTTCATCAATTTGGGTGTCCCTTTTCTTCTTGTGTAACAGATTTGTCCTAACCTTTTTCACCTCTACTTTTCGATCATTGATCGTGTAAGAGCTTCACTTGGTCAGTCTTTTCTGTGGTCTTTTGTTCTTCACAAGTAAATTCCACCTAATACTTCATCAATATAATGGAATTGAATTAATGGCTATAGAATTAATGGTGAGAAGGACTCCGATCATACATCATTTCTAGTATCTCGTGTAATTCTTTCTCGAAAAAAGATAAAGAAACTCCACTGTTAAAGTGTCACTAATCGAGTTTTATTTTATGACTTCAATTACAAACGAACTTTCTTTTAATTATAGGAATAAAGAATAGCTAGATAAAATGATATTTTGTAATAGATCATGTCGAAATCTGATGACCCATAAATTATGTACCAATATCACCGTTCGTTCTATTGCATAGCCGTCACATGGGCTTGTTCCATTTCATGGGCTTCTGTCGTTGCCTTCCAAATTAAAATTTTAATGCGCCGCCTTGTAAAATTAAGATGACCGCTGGGCCTAATTATACCTTATGGCCCAAATTAGATAGCCGAATGCCGTTTTAACACACGATGGGCCGATGGCACGATTACTTGCATCTTGGGCCCATGAGTTGTACGACCTTAGTGTACAGACTCGTTTTTGGCCCATAATTAGACGGCTTTCTTACAGCGATTCTATGACTTTTGCTAATAGTTGGTCCTGTTTGATCACTACGGTCTAACCCTGTTAATCAATGTCTAAAATGTGTATTTTTTTTTAATGTAATTAAATATCATGTGTTACGCGCTCCTTGTGACATGTTAATGGCCATTCTGTACTTCGCATGACACATCAGCATTGGGTTGATAGTGTTGTGTGTGGTTTAGCTGCGTCATGTGTAATCCTCTAAACCTTGTCATGTTCTGTTCCCTTTTTTAAGTCATGCTGTATGGAGTCTATCGTCAAAATAGGTTATTACCTATCACGTACAGTTTCTCATGAAAATTGATTCACAACTTATCTTGCGCTTTATTATGTTCCGGTCCTCCAATAATTCAAAAATGATCCTATTCCCCGTGACTTTACTCCTCCTGGTCTGATCTCCCACGCACTTGGGCTGAGCTGCACCCGCCCGCCCTTTGTCCGTGCCTCCCCTGTACCCCTCCCCCCCCCCCACACCCCAATCCCTCTGCCCTCTGTCCCCCGCGCCACCCCTCCCTCCTTTGTGTGACCATGTACTAGCTCGCAAAAAAAAAAAAAAAAAAAAAAAAAAAAAAAAAAAAAAAAAAAAAAACACTATTTGTCATTGGATGAAATAAAAGCAATCCATTATTATTGAAATATACTACTACAAAAAAGAAAATAGGAGATAATTAAATTATTAATACCTCCCTTATTATTACAAAGAAAAAGGATATCAACAAAAAGAATACTGCTTAGACACTTACCCATATTATGACAACAACAGTATGTATATGTGTATGAAATTCTCATCGGATAATCGATAATTTTCACCCTTGTGATTTTCTTTTAAAAATTGTCATTCCCGTCAATTACCAACTTAAATTTGGTAACGAATGAGGATGAAAATTTGTGACGAAAAATACATTTTAACCAAAGGTGAGATTCCATTACCATTGAATATGAGACTTTTCTTTGCCATCACATATAATATCATTATCATATACGGATATACCAATTGTTCAATACCGCTTACTTTACCTCCAATAATATAGTATATATTAGCTTTGCTAACAGAAAATTGGAAACCTTGCATCTCACTAGTTGAAGACATCACATTGAACACGAATGTTACCATTTTTAGCATTCTTGACTCCAACACGGCCCAATTTGATCATGGACTGAGCAAAGGCCTTTTTAAAGCTACTTGAACTTTGGGCCCAATTCGTAACAATACCCTTGGTTCTTGTATCGTTATAAAGAACTTGATCCGAAGTAAAAAGCCCTTTTCCATTGATCAGGTTTTTGTAGTAAGCGTTGTCAAAGATCCTGGGTGATACAGGGTCCATGCTAACGGCTATCCTGGGGTCCACATTTTTCGGGCACATGTTTTGCAACTGGGTTGCATATTGGGCGTTCAGGGTCGGGTCAATTGCGTTGTTGGGCGTGAACCCGTATATCCGTTTACTGAACTTGTCACAGTGAGAGAATCCCACCGTGTGAGCCCCTGCATCCAATGAATTAACACTTAATTGTGGCAACAAGAAAGTTTAATCAAAATTTGAGACATACAAAAACGTACGTTTATGATATAATATGCATGATCGAACATTTTTTTCGCCTAACCACCTACTGATTAATGTTAAATGCTACTAGTACGTACTTAAGACTAGGTACGTTATGTCATAATCACAATTACTATAGATCGTTGTCTAATTCAAATAACACATAAGGTGTTTGTCATTATACAATATCAGTAGTTTTCTTAGTTCCTTATTTCTTTGCAGTGTCTATAGAATAGAGGTAACTAGGTAAGTTTAGGATCAGATATATTATAGAGTCTATTCACTAGTCCAGCTAGGCCAATGAAAAAACTTTACTTTGTATGTAAGCAAACTAAGATGTCATTAGCAATGATCATCTGTCTTGTGCACAAATAAATGCAAACATAATCATTAGTATGGAAAACTATCATACAAAATCGATATTTCCGGATTCTAAAAGTTAGAAACATAATTAGTTTATCAAGTAACATAATTGTTAATACTGAAAAAGATAGGATCGACATTATATTTATATTACTTCCTCTGCTTTATATTAATTGTAACACTTTGACCAAAAAGCACTCACAGTTTTGGACAAGTGCTTGCAATTAATATGAAGCACAAGAATTATTAAAAAAGCATCTAGAGAAGTAAAAATTAAATAAAGAAGGATAGAAAGCTAAGTGTACTTCTATAATCTCAATTTAATTCCCATGATTTTACTTGTAGCATATATAATGACTTTTTTTTGGGGTGATAAGGTGCTACAAGAGCAGGGTTGAGAATCGACCCCATAATCTCTCGGATCGGGAGAGAAACTTTAACCACTTGAGCTACCCCTCACTCTAACATATAATAATGAATGTAAATGTTGATAGAAAAAGGTGATTAAGTGAGTATGTTTATAGAGACTTGACTATATATAATTATGGATAAATTGACAATGAAAATAAGTTGGAGAAATTAGAAATTAAATGAATAAACGGTAAATGTAAACTGAACCTAAAATTCTAGGTAGAAATGATTCGAGAAGTGAATAGGGACTAGAAAGAAGAAGACGGAAATCATTTAGGAGGAAGATCACGAGCATTTTAAGTTGTGGGTGTCACAGTGTGTATAGCGTACTACTTTGGAGGGTCCTAATTGTAACGCAGCTGATGGAAAAAAGGTTAAACAGTCCAAAATGTTGGGCCAAGCCAATCATGTTGTACATCTAATAATGCACATCTTTCTCTAAAGTAACAAAGTAGTTTCCGCAATTTACAACCGACCTTAACATCCTCATCCTATATTAGCTTCTAATATTCTTCCTACCTAGTTATATATGCAATTACGCAAAAGTAGTAAACATCCTTCACTGTATTATTCTTCATAGTTTTACTTTTCCACCAGGGAGATTGATAAACCAAATTTTAAATTTAGAATAAAGGAAACGCATACTATTCTTTTAACATGGGAGACCTAGTTTGAATGTGGTATATTCGGAAGGAAAAAAAAAAAAACTTTATTTGTTGATCAGTACGTGGGTTGACGAACTTATAGAGGGAGACAACTTATTAGATTCTACTGGTATTATGTAATGTGTATTAGTGATGAATTGATTACCTAGCGGATAAATCAATTTAATTATTGTTTGATATTTTCCCCACGTATCTCGGTGAAGTATTCTAAATTAATTTTATCCTACACACAAAACAATGGGACAGTATATTAAACTACTCTATATTTGATTCCAATTTTAATTGTTATATAGCTAGTTGAATGCATACAAAAAAAATAAAAATCAATTGATAAATAAACAAAATTAAAGACAACTAGATGGGAGAGTGATATATACCAGAGAGAGCAACCATGTCAGATTGGGTGAGGCCATTTGAAGCAAACAAAGAATTAAGTCGATTCAAATTATCAGTTGGTTGAGGTAACTTTCCATTCACACTAGATGCTTTTGATACCAATCCATCAAATCTTCCCAATTCTACTGCCCAAAATGGTCCTCCTGCCTGCAGTATTCATTTCATATACTATGGTCCACTTAGTACCTATAAAACACTGATATAACGTAACATTGTACCTAATTAAGTACGACTAACCAAATTGACAACATCCCGAGTGGCAATGGCAAGAATATCAGCACACGAAACGTTGTTAGTACATCCTGCAACTGCGTCCACAGCAGCTTTCGCCTTGATCACTGTGTCAAATCCATCTCCTGCTAATGATAGATTGTCCGGATGATCCTTTTCCGCCTTGTTACTCCCCGTCGATTGTATTATAACCGATGCATCACATCCCTGTATGTACAATTATCAAATTAAAGTAAACCGAAATCAATGAACTAATCTTATATTTCGTTACATATATAAACAACTTACATTAACAAAGCAATCATGTAGGAAGAGACGGAGAGTGGCGGGGATAGTAACAAAGGTTTGCTTAATTTTCTTTTGCACAGCTTGCCGTACGATTTTTTCGACGTTAGGACAAGTTTTCGCGTAGTAATTTTGGCTAAGTGCAGTTGTAGTGTAAGGTGTTGAGAAGCAGACCCAAAGTAACAAGGCAGAAACTAAAGCGTCGTAAAATCTATGGGCCATCTATAGTATTGTAAAGGAACTTATAAGTATGGAGCCTATTTATTTACCAGAGATTATCGATTTATGGTACGTGTATATATATATATGGTTGTAGTTTAATTAAATACACAGAGTAGCTAAGTGTGAGATAGTAGTGAGATTAGGTAAGCATCTTTGCCAGTTAGACTAGAATCTTACTAAAAACTTTACTGTCTGGCGACATGTTCTTTGAATTATTACTATTTAAAATGTGACGAACACTATATGCCAACGTTGAATGATTTCGATTAGCATTCATGCATCAATGATGGATAGCTACTACGTGTCTACGTTACTTTGAACTTCCTTCGCACCTAATTAGTCGCAACATTGTAATTCGACATGTATTTTAAGGAAGAGGTTCGAGGATTTAAATGAGCAAACTAATCAAAATAATTTTTACACATACAAGAGGTAACCAACAAGTTATCGGTGTAAAAATTGATTCACTAAATTTGCTTGTTTATGCTTTTAAATCTTTCTTAATATGTGCACCGGAATGTAACGTTGCGATTAATATAGAGTGAATGAAATATATGAGCTACTGTGTACCTTCTGGTTGATCAAGACTAATGTATTTTGATATACCTCAGTTGGTTACTTGTTTAGAATTTTTCTCCTAATTACAGGAGATCTTGAGATCGATTGTTACCTTTGTCTTTGTGGCTCCCTAACAAACACACAAAAAAAAAGAAAAAGATTTTGATACAATTTAGTTGAATTACTATAACAATTTACAAAGTACCTACTGGTGTAGAATTTAAAAGCGGAAAAGAAAGAACGTAACGTACTTGCATAGTTGCACACTTACTACTTAGCTTGTATTAGTGCCAAACGCATAGGAAGCACTAGTATGTACTTATGTACTAGTACTAGATAAGGTGAATATGCCGCCCCATTATTTACTCCACTACTTTGGGCCTATTAATTTCAGCTTAAAATCCATTCAATTCAGTTCAGTTCAGCTCTTCTCTTATTTTACTATTCATTAATCCTTCATAAAAAATTTTCCAGTTCAGTTCAGTTCAGCTCAACTATTTTCAGCTGAAGTAAACAGGCCCTTTGTATGAAATTTGTCCTACGATTCAATTCAATTGGATTCCAAGTTCTAACAATTATTTTAATGCATTCTCCTTGCCTAAAATCCTACAGGAAAAATTATTGGTCTGATGATTTATAACTTGAATGAGTTTCAATTGTTTCTTTTCACTTTGTTAAACTCTCTTTCTATTAGATGAAAATGGATAAAGATTAATATTATTACGGAGAATTGAAGTACATGTGTTCATTGACTCATTGTGGTGAACTAGTGATTGATGTATATGTGATAAATTACATAAAACTGCTTTCCTAACAAATTAATTAGTTGCAACTTTGAATTGACATAGACTGCTAGACAAAATAAGTTAAAAAGATAAGGGTAAAGATTAAGTTAAAAGAGAGAGAAAATGGGGTAAAGAAGCATTACACGGGTACCATCGATGTAGCATGACTGCATGAGGTACTTCATATGGGTAATAGACCCGCCCTTGAACCCAATTCGCTCCTATTTTGGGGACAAATTCGATATTTCACGTTATAATTGGTCATGTCTATTACCATAATTTTATAGATTTGTCATTTTCATTCCTTGTATCTGTATTCGTTATCAATTCTATTCCCGACTCGGTGCAACCCTGGGGTACCATCTTATGGGTAAGTAGTCATTTTAAATTAAAAAAAAGTTACTAAAAGTACGTAAAAAATAAACAAAATTGCAACTAATATGTTCCATAAAAAAAGTAGCAAAAGTTGCAACTAAACTATTACAAAGGTAGTAAATATTAGTATGTTACCCAGTAACATAAAATGATTAATTGCAATACATTATCGATCATTTATGATTTATGCATGGATATAAAGAAACTGGAGAGCAAAAAGTTAAATCTCTACACTAACACAGCAGTAATGCATATCTGCTTTTGATTTAGCCCAGTGACAAAGATCCTATACCTACTATTTCTGTCTATCTGAAACTCTTTGTCACTTGGTATTATTTTGCCATGATATGTTGCTATATGAAGGTGGTCGACTTGGTCTACTTGGTCAAGTGGCTTGACTTTAAAGTCTTTAATATTCTACAGAGCAGTAAATATATAAAGGTATCTTTGTTAGACACGAGGTTAAATCGGCATATATGTGAATGAATAATCGAATTCATGGTTTAAATATTGTTTATCCAAATTATCATAATCCACATGTAAATATGTAACACACATGTGCAATCTGCTTGATTTTGAACGATTCAAATATTGGGCGTTTAGTTTGAAATGTAGCAAAGCCAAAGTTCCAAAATGTACTCATGAAGAACTGTCAACATATTAGAGCCTTAGCGGGTCATTTGGTTACGTAGGTGAATTGAGTATGCAAATCTATGTTAGAAATTTTCCATATTTCATGTTTTAAGAATCTATAATATTCATGTAAAACATCCAGCATGGTGTGTGTATAATTTAATTTATAAATTGAAATCATACTCCGTATATGACTATATGAATTTAGCATCATATCATACGCTTTCGAATTAATGTACTTAATAGTTATTTATAACTTAATATTTCTATGTTATGCTATTTTTAAGTATTTAACTAACTTACCAAATCCGACAATGTGTATTAGCTACTACTACTACTACATACGGTGTAACTTGTTTTTTGCTCAATTTAATTACTAATTAGTAATAACTTACAAGCTAAGGTTTTATAATAAAGTGTACACTAAACATAGCCAAAAATTCATTGAGATGATCAGTATAGTTTCGTAGCATATAATTAAACTGATTGTATAATGTAGCTAGCTAGCTAGCGAATATGACCTAATAAGAAACTCCTAAAGACCTAAAAATCCATAATCATGCATCAAAAAAGATAAATCATCTTGATAGGTTTGAGTTGGCCAAAAAGGATAATGAATAAGAAACCACAACTTAAAGTGAGTGTCTTAATCTAATCATTAAGTCACAAGGAACGTCCATATTAGCTCCTCTAAGATGCTTTACATTTTCCTGTTTGACTTTTTTTCATAGTTTCATCAATTTGGGTGTCCCTTTTTCTCTTCTTGTGTAACAGATTTGTCCTAACCTTTTTCACCTCTACTTTTCGATCATTGATCGTGTAAGAGCTTCACTTGGTCAGTCTTTTTCTGTGGTCCTTTTGTTCTTCACAAGTAAATTCCACCTAATATCTTCATCATATATAATGGAATTGAAATTAATGGCTATAAGAATTAATGGATTGAGAAGGACTCCGATCATACATCATTTCTAGTATCTCCGTGTAATTCTTTCTCGAAAAAAGATAAAGAAACTCCACTGTTAAAGTGTCACTAATCGAGTTTTATTTTATGACTTCAATTACAAAACGAACTTTCTTTTAAATTTATAGGAATAAAGAATAGCTAGATAAAATGATACTTTTTGTAATAGATCATGTCGAAATCTGATGACCCATAAATTATGTACCAATATCACCGTTCGTTCTATTGCATAGCCGTCACATGGGCTTGTTCCATTTTCATGGGCTTCTGTCGTTGCCTTCCAAATTAAAAAATTTTAATGCGCCGCCTTGTAAAATTAAGATGACCGACTGGGCCTAATTTATACCTTGATGGCCCAAATTAGATAAGCCGAATGCCGTTTTAACATCACAGATGGGCCAGATGGCAAAACGAATTACTTTGCATCTTGCGGCCCATGAGATTGTACGACCTTAGTGTAAACAGACTCGTTTTTGGCCCATAATATAGACAGGCTTTCTTACTACAGAATTCTAATATGACTTTTGCTAATAAGTTGGTCCTGTTTGATCACACTAACGGTCTAACCCTATGTTTAATCCAATGCTAAAAATGATTGTAAATTTATTTTTTTAATTGTAATTAAATTATCATGTTTAGAATTCAAAAGAAGCTCCTTGTGACATGTTAAATGGCATTACATGTACTTACATGCATGACACATCTAGCCATTGGGTTGAATTGTTGATTGTGTGGTTTTAGCATGCGCATGTTGTATCATACTAAACATGTAATGTTATTCCCTTTATATATAGTAATGCATTATGGAGTATATCGTCAAAAAGGTTATTACGTATCACTACAATTTCTCATTGAAAATTTGATTCAAACAATATATACTCGCGTTATTATGTTCACGAGTCCATAAGAAATAAAAAAATGATCCTATGTACCAGTGACTAATTCATCATGGATAATGGATCTAAAAAAAGTGTAAAAACCTATTGTGTGAAAAATGAAAAAACATGAAATTGTAAAAACAAAAAATCATTTTGCACATGTAGCTCGAACTCATAGGATGAAAATCCTAATTCTGCCACTGCTATGTGGTACGGGTTCCAAACTTCCAAGTTCCAACAGCAAGTTAGCAACATTTCCTTTCCATGACCCTAGCTTGGTACATACAACGTTGTTATTATTGTGTGGACTTTGTCCATAATCCATTTAAAATCATGCACTTGTTGAAATGTGATACGTAGAATATGTGATATATCCGATAAACTTAATAAACGAGCGGCTTGGAACTCATGGTAGAGTATCTAACACTAACACAACATACTGATATTATTATCTCCTCACTTAGCTTTTTGAAGAAAATGGAAAAAGGAAATTAGTCAAATTACTACTAGTAGTAGTATAAAGTCGTAATTTTATGATGTGACAATCTTCAAATGACAATACAAAGTAAGGTTATAATATAATTATATATTCGATTTTGATTGGCTTGTTCTTCGCATAGTGATAGCTGATGATGCCCACATTAAAAAAAAAAAAAAGCATTATTATGTTCTTCCGTTCATTTGGCGATACGATCATCCAATAATTAATTAGTCAATAAATAATTTTTCAATACATTAATTTATTATTTTCAATTGTCTTATCTATAGCTCTAGCTAGCTAATCAGTGGATTATTTTATCAGAGAGGGTTCGTTGGAGTGGACTTTGTAAGTTAGGTAAATGTCACACTGCACGAATTCGATTATATTTTAGACGTTAAATAAATATATTTCCCTAAAATTAGTGTGTTTATCTAAATAAGCAACACTTTGGTGAGTAGGCAGCAAATTTAAGATTAGATACTTCCATAAAACAAAATACATTTAACCAATGTCATTGTGATCAAAATTATTTTACAGTGTTTTTCGAAAAAATTATAAAATAATGAATAAATTGTTTTACAGAGTAGCTAAATTGCTCGCTAACACTTTAAGACGTTTTTCTAGTAAGTCATAACAAAGCATACAAACAGTATATTCGTTGCAAGCATTATGAAGTAGATGATGCAATCTATTTTATTTATAGTAATCATAATCATAATCATAATCATAATATTTTAATAGTAGCAAGTATGAATTAAATTTGTCAAATAAGTTCGTTGAAGATGTGTAGATAAGTAGATAAAAAATGATACAGAGTAAAAAGGAATAAAGATATATATGCCCTCCTTGAGTCCTTGGTGAGCGAAATACGCAACCAAATTAAAGATCAATACATGCAGAACACAAGGTATTACATAACTCATATTAGTCATAATCTCCAACTACATCAGCATGTATAAATAAACTACAAAGTCCTAATTGATTACGATTGCACTCTATAAATCTAGACAACCATCACCTAATATAATTTACTAAATATGATATGATGTGATATATGATAAGATCAACCTCTAAAAACAATTATTTTCTTATCTGAAAAAATTAAGAAGATAAGAAACGACAAATGAACTACTTAAATACTTTCTCTGCTTCATATTAATTGCAACGCTTTAACCAAAACTATAATAAAATTATAATAGCTTTTTGGTCAAAGCATTGCAATTAATATAGAGCAAAAAAGAAGTATATATCAATGTATGTCCATCTTATATGCAATAATAAATTTTTAGGCTTGATGTTATTCTTAATTTTATCCATGTTTGTTGCTTCGGCTTGTTTGGTAACATTAATTCAGGTATTTATTCTCCATCTTGTAAACTATGCATTTTATTTGGTAACTTTATATATATATATATAATATTCTCTATTGTGTGAATTTGGACATGAGCAAATCATAATTAGGCCGGGTTATCACTTTTTGCACATACAATGACGCATCCATATTATCATTAAAAAAATCAAGCGGTAGGTTCAAAATACTACGTAGTATATGAGTCATCTATGCAATCTTTCAATTTTATATATAAAAAAAATATACAAGGAAAAACTACAATGTTTAAATTAGCACATATCATATTGTTATGTGATATTAATGATTTATTGGCCTGCTTCATCTCAACGAGCACCGTGGCTCCACATCTTGGTAATTCGCCTCTACAAATATAATTTCATCACATTATACCCTTATTTCATTTCGTATTATTTTATAAATTCGTTATTCGGCTATAATACCACTATTTACATTGAACTATAAAACCATGCATGATGATTTAGCTCTTTACTTTTGAATTAAAATTGAACTAAACTAAATGAATAAGAACCCGACTTAACATGAAATAAAATTCAATGAAACTTAATTGAAGTAGATAGAATATAATGGAGCAAAATAATAACCATTAAATTTCACTTGTGTTTTACCAACACAAGTTAATAAGATATATTGTTCACTTTTACCAGTCACCATCCATTACTTCATGCTAGCATGCATTTTCTTCGCCTATTTTGGAGGGCATATAATACACAATTTATTTAATTTCCGGACGCAACTCTAGGAATGTGCTTGAGAGAACCTTAAATGATTCGATCTTCCGCCAATAAAGAATAGCATAAGTAACCATCTAGCATCATCCACCTAATTTAAACAAATAATTTAAAAAAGTATTACTCGTAATAATATATATTTGGAAAAGTGTTTGTTTAGATCAGAGATTCCTTCATCTTTCATGATTACTATTGTTAGGTATAATTAGAGTAGATTAATCATAAAGGTTTAATATCATAATGTGCCCGTGATCATGACAGCACAAAGATAAACTTAAATAAAAATGATATTCATTCAATTAATTAGTAGTACTATATATAATTATTATGTTTAAAATAATATAGGTCTTAAGTACTCCTTGATCTTCTGGGAAGGTCAGAAAAAGAATAATTATATGAGTTCGTGACGATTCCCATGCGTTAATTAAAATAATATTTAAGGGTCTTAATTAAAATGAATTGAACTCCTGATCCAATGAACCTGCTTATTGGTGCTAAGAATTGTTTTTTAGTATATGAAATGAAACAAATGAAGGTGCATTTTGAGCTGGCTAGTTAGCCGTTTAGGGAACACCCTAACCGTATTATATACATAGTTATATAATAATATGATCATATAATATAAAGTTTTTATTAAGTATGTCATGATATTGAAAGAGCTTAGCTTGATGATGTTATTGGTGGAAGTTTGCGAAAAAAGAAATGTTAATTAATTAATTAATTATTGTGATTTATTTAATTATTTGTGGTTTAGATCTGAAGTTGATGTGATCAAGTATCTAACTTGCTTTATTGATATTGTATTGTATTCTTTTGTTATAATTTTGTACCTTTTTAGTATATTATTAGATTTTTTTTAAAATTAAAAAAAAAAAAAAAAGTGACATGACACGATAATCACAAAAAAAAAAAAACTCAAGCTAGAGCCTCATATATGAGGAGGGAATATCTCACATACTATATGTGAGAAACTGGATAGATGCATCATTAATCAACCATAAAGCAATGTGATTTTCTATAGAATTAGACTGTTGGTGACTTTAAAGCTACCAATATCTTGGTGGTTGGATTCGCAATACTTCCATATTTATTAATTAAGCAACAATTAAAGATATCACCTTATCATATCTTCTCTAAGACTTTCATTACTTTGTTCGTTCTGAAATTGTTTGAAGTTGCTTTCTTTTTCTGCTATCTATTTTTCCTTTTGTTAAAGGTCGTCTAACATTAGATTGAGCATATAATGAATAGACTTATTTTGTCTATATATATAATAACACCATTTCAAATATTTTTAACTGTACTTAACTTTATTAAGTAAGAAAAAATTTTAATTAAAAGGAAAAATTTTCAAAAGATGATTGAATTGGTTCTTTTTTTTTTTTGTGCATATCAAATTTCCGAATTGAGATTTATTTTTTTTTGAGTGAATAAAATATGATTATGTAGCTCTAGTTTAAGGTTTGGCTAACAAATAATTTTAACGTTTAATTTCATGTCCACATATCCTGATAATACATGAACACAACTACTTGACAAAATGCACTCACTTTGATGTATTGAAGATCTGGTTCGCTCATGTATCCCTATGGCTACATAAACATTAAGTTTAGCTCAAATGAAACTATTTGAGATTTATAACAAAATCATGCGTCGATATAATAAATGTTACGTGTCACATAATTTTCCATTTGTATCTCCTACATAGTAGCCAAGGTTATTTATAACATTTTATCATCTATAACTTTGAGCCTATACTTTAATATGTTTTAACATACTTTTGTCTATTATTAGTTCAAACTATTTAAAGTATTTGATCGGCCAAAAAAAGATTTTTTTTGTGGTTGGTAAAATGATAAATCAAAGTGAAAATTGAACGAACCCCTTATGTATAGGTGATTTTCTCCTCATATAAAGATCAATCATCTCTAACAAGAAGGAAAAAATATAAGACTAAGAAAATAATAAGAAAAGAGTTTAGGTAAACAGGTTCTCGACAATCAAAGAGGCAAGAATTCAATGTTGGTGTTGTACCCTACGACTTTCCTAAATCAGGAAATTGTGAAAAGGGGGAGGCTAGGAAGGGAGAAGAGTACAGGGAGTCACACCCGAACCAAATATGATCAGCGGAGGTAGGACTTATTCGCGACGACTTCGTAACGCAGCTGAATTTTCTGAAATCAAAGTGGGTCGGGCAGGCAGATGGGTACGCCGCAAATCGACCCCAGTGAAACGCCCTTGCGGAATAAAACCCAAGACAAGTGGCTATACACGTCAGGGAACAAAATTGCATGCGCCCAAAAACGGCTACACTCCCTTTTAGATCCCCCGGCCATACCTTTTATAAAATTTTACCCTACTAAAGTGTTGAGGTGGAAAATGTAAACTACTCATGATCAAAGTCGAATACCCCCACCCAATATACCTTATCTATTCGACATATGTCCAATGAATAGTAAAATATATTATTTTATTATTTATTACAACTATATTATTATTTTAGTACATACACCCTTTTCAATTCGAGTAAAAATTCATAAAAGCAATGTAAGTTGTAATAACATGAATTATTAAGGTATGAGCAGATCGAGTATTACAATCACGTGTGGAAAACAAGCTGGGACTCTCTCTTGATATGATGAATACATGATAATACTTGTGCATGCTTATTCCCTCCTATATAGCATGAGCTGGTAGGGCCTAAACCTAGGCAACTGCATGCTGAAAAAATTTCCCTAGCTAGCAAGCTAATCCTAGTAATAAATTAAGATATAACGAGATCATCATGCTCGCTTGTTCACCGCGCACTATGAGGGGAGGTAATGTAGCATTCAGAAGTCGTGAACGTACCCCATCAAATTAAGCATGTATCAGGGTTGATCTCATTCATCATAATGACTTAAGTTGTTTACCCTAAGCATTTCGATCATTGTTTTTTAATTTCAACTTTACTTTGGATTGCATGGTTTCAAGTAAACATTTGATGACAAACGTAATTTATATGGTTAATCCAACAAATTTTTAATGCATAGACAAATATAATGAAGGTTGTATAGATGTATCACACGATAGCTTTCAAGTACACAGAAATGCTTCAGACATAAATGGGATGAACTCACTAACTAAATTACACTTTAAGGTGTGCTAGCTCTTTACTAGTGGTACACTGTTAACATACGATTACAGCCAGAAGTCTGAATGGAGAGTGATGGCTCACTTGGGGCTTTTGAAACCCATTGGAAGGAACCATCCATGTTGCTGCTGAAAAGCTTACGATTTCCAAGACAATCGTTAGCACTAAATATGAGACTCCTGCACATCCGTACTTGGAACCAACTAACACTCATGTAATGATAAGCAAAAAAAATGCAAACTGAATCCACCATCAAAGCAGAGATTGAGCTGCAAGTCTTTACTCCTGCCTTGTGTAGATCAGATAACCTGGAGTACTTGCCACAATGAGAGAGAGTCTAACAATGCAAGAAAGAAATAAAGGAACAAAACAAAAGGGCTTTTATTTTTATTTCAATTTCACAACTGCAAGGGGGCTCATAACTCATAATAAGCCATAAATAGATGCGATTTTTTTTTTTATGAGGGTGGTAGGCGGCAAGCAAGCGTTGCATGGAAGTTGAAAACTAAGGACCAAAGCAAGGCAAGACAGCACACCCTACAAAAAAAGAAAAAAAAAAAACCAAAAAAAAAAGGGCTGTGATATGACAGAAGGGCAGCTTTAGCACATTACAAGGGCCGGGCCCCATGAAAAGAGTACCAAAGTGCGCTCCGCCACGCAGCCGCGTGCCTGGATCCAGCTTCTACGCCGAGACTCGACTGCTGCGCACCTACCCCCCATGTGATCCAACCAAGCGATCCTTTTTATTTCTATTTATCACTATTACTCTTGATTTATACACTTAAGATCCCACCAAGGAAACTAATAGTTATGATAACCCCTCTAACTGCATGAGAAAAAAGTCGTAAAGTTATTTGGATCTAGGGCAAAAAAAAAAAACAAAACAAGAGGAGAAAGGCAAAACGCACTACCGTAAGTACGCGCCCAAAAGAATTGAGGAAACTCACCAAAAGCCGATAAGGTAAGGGGATCGGAACAACGCAAAGGGAACTGAACTAGTGCCTGAAAGGTTAAAAAACCCAAACCACCGAAACGGTGTCTTGTGGTGGGGGGTTTTTGGAGCTGGCATAAGTGGAAGCAGAGCGCAGCTGCACTCCAAAACTTGGAGCAAGGAGATGAGAGTCAAGCAGGCCCATGCTAGCTAACTGTTGATGAACATGCCTAGCAATGTGATAAAATTATGAAATGATGAGTCATGCATAGGACAGGGACAGAACAGTAAACACTTGCCAGAAGGGAGTCATTATGTCCATTACATCAGTAATCTTAAGTAGTCCTTTTTAACACTTCTGAGATTGCATCACAGGTACGACACATTAAATACTACTCTAGCATATATGGTCAGCGATGATGTCATTGTGTTATTCCTTTTGGCGGATTCTAAGATTATTGTGCGTAATTTATTTATGGATTGACAAGGTTAAAGGGTCTGTTTGTGGGAATGGTGTCAAACTGCATCAAATGAGTCTTTGTTATGTGTTGGCTGGTATAGAGGAATCAACAAGCTAGGGATTGTGCCTTGCGACTAGTGAGCTCAGTATTTTAAGTTCTCACTTGTATTGTTGCGGAGCAAACTCCTCTATGTTGGAAAAGAGATAAGTTTGCTTGCTAAAACTCTTTGGTATGGTATATACAATTATAAAAAAATAGGGTGTGCACGAATAGCAAGGTTCTTTTACAGAAATTAATATAGTCTTGGAAAGTTCAATACATGTCTGATATAAAGTACGTGTCGTGATGCAAACCATGGAAATATATATACATAGCGAGCATTAATTTTCTTACAAAAACATATATAAGACGGTCTATTTGTAAGACAACTAAATTGTTTACAACAAAATATGTTAATTAAATTATAAAACACAATACTTAAAAAGAATTCACAAATGTAATGTCTTACCGGTGTGAAACAGTCTTGCCGAAGGCTTGTCATAATTTCAAACCCAAATAAGTGAACGGTGAACCTTATCTCCTTGTTAAAAATTGGGCCAGTTCTATGAGGAAGACGTATGTGTTAACAATGATATTTACATACAAAATCAATACAACAGTGTATAAATCATGGCGGTGATTATTGTGAGTCTGTTCGGTACCTTAATCTCCGTAAACTTCTATATAAAGTAAACAATTTTTTTAACTTGACCTAATTGTCACTACTATCATTTGTTCATAGTTCAAATTAAGGCGTTTCCAATAATTAACAAAGATACTTGGCTAAGTTTCAAGTTAAGGGGTACGATATTGTCTAATGCAAATTAAGAAAAAAAATCAGCACAAATATTTTCTTTGAAACAATGAATGGGGATTGCTTTTTATCCTTTACTTTCTCACAAATTTATGATTGTCAATCATTTATGAAAGCTGATTAAGGTGTATATATAATACCCTATATAGCCTTGCCCATATATAAGCTAGTGATATGCATAGTATTATATAAATGCTACATATTACAGACATATGTCCCCCCATTTTCCTATATATTCTACCATTTAAGTGACATGAACTATTTGCCATGGGAGTTCTATGAGTTTTTGCAATATATATTCCTTGCATTGTATAAATGAGGGATTTAATATAAAAAACATCTATATACTAAAATATAAGCTGGATGCCAGTTGAAAGTACATGAGTTGTAATCTTAGATTGATTTTCTAGTACTCTATCCACATGGCTCCATTTAAAACAGCCAATGATTATGCTTGTTGGATATATTTGATTATAATCCAACCAATGAGACCCACCTCATTACATCATACTTGTATTAAGTTGTTCAATCTCTCGTGTCATAGATCGCATCGCGATCATGCATATTTAACCCCTCCATTATTTAAGCACTAACCTTTTTGTTTAATAATATTAATAACCGTAGTATGATTGTTATCATGATTCCTAATCAATCTCCCTTAAAAGCACCTTACAACTGCAGCAAAAAATTAATGCAATAGATAAGTGACAATCAAAAGCTAATACGGGCATGATGGCAGATGATGCAAGATCTTGCGGTAGAGTTTAACTTTTGGACAGCCAAGAGTACCCTAATCAATCGTCGTCAGGATCACTGTGTGGGCGCGGCCCGCCCGCCCGTGAGTGTGCCACTAACTTCGGTTGTATTGCTTTGGCTTATCATTAAATTGTACGTATGTACTAATAATAAATATGGTAGTATTTAATTAGGATATCCAATTATTTTATAGTATATTGATAAGCCAACTGTTTGTATCAGATACATACAATACTGCCTCCATGTGATTCTCCAATGGCCGCCGCATTAAGAGCTGGACTGTTGTATTATTTTCCATCATTATTGTCAAACAATATCAATTCCTTTCCATGCCTTTTCCTCGTGTCATTAATAATAGGTAAGTGAACACAACTCTTCTATCAATCATATAGAAAAATGTTCAATCTTTTATACACAATAAAATAAAAAATAGAAAATCAACAAATTCGGAAATAAAAAACCCCGAATATACGCAAAAGTTTCTCGATCCACCTTCCCCTCCACAAATCCACAATCTTGTTATGGCCTAGGTGACGAATATGGATTCTATATTAACATTGTGGTTTCTATGATTGATTTACAAACAATAAGTAAAAGCGAAATGACCTTAATTATACCCCCTCAAATAAATAGCGTGATCTTAACACCGCCCTCCAAAAAAAGGAAAAAAAAAAAAAACAACATATCAACAATGAAAAATAAAGGAAACATGAAACAGGATAATCGATTCATATAGACAAGTCAAGTACTCACTCAAAAAAAAAAAATATAATAATGTATATCTAGGAACTAGGGTGGTGGTAATGCATACAATTTATTTACATTATATTAAAATAAAGGATGATTTCTCGTTGGGAGGTCAAGTATAATAAGGCCTGCAGAAAATTGCTGGGACTGTCAAGGGCATCTATCTATCTCAATTTCTCTCTCTTAATTTTTTTCTTCACAAATCTAAATTCAGATTGGTTAGAATAAAAAAAAAAAAAAGTTTTTACTGTGGGATATGTTTGGCATGCCAAAAGTTGAACACCCAAACACACCAACTCCAACAACAATAACAATATTCTCATTGGTTTCTGTGTTGCTACTTGTACCACATCATCTGATTTTCCCAGAAATCTCCTATTTTTTATTTATTTTTCTTTTTTTAATAAAAATAAATTATTGCCCTTTTTCTCCACTACTATATATCCTCGGTTTGCTTCCAGATCAGGTGATCTAATCCTTTCACTTTCAACAAAATCTTTCTTTCAAACAAACCAAAAAACAAACTAGAATTTTTCATTGTTAGCTTCTTGGATTCTCTTATAACTCAGTCATCAGATCATCTTATATCATCGAGCACCATCAATTCATCATATCTACACATATGGCAGTTCGCTTGCTCTGCTAAATCATATTTTCAGGTTAGATGAAGATCGAATTTTGTTTTTGTCCTTACTAAACGTTTATGAATTGAAAATGAATTAGATATCATGTTTGTTTGTTTTAGGAGTTTAGTTGTACAAATAATTCCATCGAAAGAGGCTAGGAGTAATTTCATTCGTACAAAGATTTCATCTTTATTTGTACTCATTGATATGAACTTAAGATTGTATTGATAAGAATCAATAAGATCCACAATTAATATACTGTTTAAAAGCATGCAAATTTAAGTTACAGTAGGGATTCGAAAATGAAAGTTCGTCGATCAGAAGTTGAGTGTATATGTGATAATTAAAACTTAGTGAAAATGATATGTCAATTTACCAGAATTAAAAAATAAAATATAAATATCTATCTAATTAGCTTAACGGGATGAAAGCATTATGCCCTACAATTACAAGGATGGAAGATTTAGGAAACTACATGTGCCATTAATATCTTTTGGGTATATCCATTTTTTTTTTTTTTTCTCGAAAATATTCCTATCACATTATATATATGCCACAGTATAAACACTCCACCCTTCGTTGCAATTGATGTCATGTTGAATCCATGAATTTGATGTTCGGAAATGACAAATAATATCACATTTGTATGTAATGTTGAAAAACACACAAGCTAGGTACACCAAATTACTTTTTCCATAACGACCCGTAATAACCAGCGGCGCCAATAAATACCCTACTACTATTCCTCCTAAGTTTCCCTGTTGAATTATATGTCATGTTGCTTGTACTTAATCCAACCATTATTTATATGTCTTGAAATCTAAGATCTTTAATCTACTTAGTTCCTATTACTTAATTCCTACCTAATTTTTTTTTTTTTTTTTTTTTCTGTTTCTTAGGAACAAGAACAACATAAGGCTTCCCACTGAAAGTTGTGATACTATTGGATACTTAATATTGGCTACTCCTTTTTTTTCATTCTTACAAATGGAGACGACACCCTAAAGTCTAATGACGATAAAGAGTTTATCGAAGCGATGCAAAAATGAAGAAAACTTCAGACAACGGTAATTACATTCATCAATTCTAATTTCTTATCAAATCAAAAAACTTCACTAATAACAAAAAAAAAAAAATAGTTGAATTCGAATATAATATTGTAATATTAATAACTATGTTGTTGCAGTAAATGAACTTCATCGTCTGTATCGCATACAGAAGATGCCTAATGGAGAGTGCTGGATTAAACCAGCAACAACAGCAACAACAACAGAAGCCAAAACAAGAGCGATATATTTGGTGTAGAAAGCAGCAAAAAAGCATTTACAATGATCATTATCAACAACAACTATTGCTACAACAAGCGCAATACAAGCACAATTACAAAGGGATATCTACAACTATCATATCAATGAATAAATCAAATATCATCACTACTATAATAACAACATAGGTTAAATTTGTTGCGATCATCCACGGTCAAGAATGCATGCAAAACCAACGGCAATGATAATTGTTGAGTTCGACGAGGCTGATGAGATTGAGTTGACATTAACGTAGGCCTTTCTATCAACCCCAGACGACAAAGGGGGAAAGTCAGAATCGGGGCAAAGCATACGTCTTCTCACCGGGTCAAGTCAAACCAAAAAAAGAACTCAGATGTAAGAAGCTCACTAACATGGGGTAGTTCCCAAGGTTCCGGGATCGAACCGGTTTCTCAACCCCCAACAAAACATAACCTCCTGGTGACCAAGCTTTGAGTGAAGCGGACGGAACTGAGTTATGTTGTGATTTTGTTTAGTGTGTGTGGAGTTTCCCGAATTGGTCTGTTTTAACCGATGTTATTTTGGTGTAGGTCTCTCGTGAGCTCCAGCTTTTGGGGAGCGAATGGGGGAAAAACACTGGACATGACAGGATTAATAGAGGGCCGGTTGGATAAAGTGCTTGGAACTGGGTGAAGAACAGCTCGTATCTTCTGAAATAAGCTAAGATAGTGGACCGGCTTGACAGAGATCAGCGAAGATTCACAGGAGAATAAATCATAATAAGCCACTACTGCTCGACAGTCGCCAAGGGTCAGTCTAACACCGATAAGAAAAGCATATACCTACATCCACGGAAATTGACATTATGACATTATAGATCTTCTAGAACCAACACCGTATAATGAAACGAAAAGGAAGTGTAAGTACTAGGTCGGGAAGGTGCCAGGTTTCGCATTCCCAGCTAAACGAACAAAAACACGTACTCAGGCACACAGACAGCCGACGTTAGAAGATAAAGATGGTTCGAGTTCTTCGGGAACCCGTGCGCGGCTCAGGAGGCAAAAAATACAGATTAAGTCAGTTCCGCCGTGTGCGACCAACACGGGAGGTGAGTCACGAAGGGAAAGAAACGCCTCTCAAAAGATCTGAAACGTGGTTTGACTGCTGGAAAAGAAGACAAGGTAGCAGTAGGAAGAAGTGTAGCTACGTTAGTGTTTTTTCGCCGGGACCGGAGTAGAGTATATTGGCCACTGGGCAAAAAAGTAGTAAAGTGTAAGTAGAGCACCAACGATAAGCAAGTTGATGTTGTTTAACGCAATCAGGCAAGTGTTCAAAAAAGACTAATGCAAGGTAGAAAAGGGCACAGTATAGACAGCGTGTCAACGAGGAGAAGTTACCGGCACCCGCAACTGATCGCTAAAGGCGTCGCCCTATTAATTGTAGTCCTGTATAACCAGACTAAATATAAGAGGACTCAAACCGACATGATCATCCAACCTCACAAGATACACTCACCCAAAATAGGTGGTCATGTTTGAGTTATCAAACAAAGATAACGATAGCGTTTCGATCTGCCATAAGGGAACATCAAGTATATGACGAATGGGTTTGATGGGTCTTCTCGTAAATTAGGTAATATATTTGATACTCGTCGCGTATAGGGAATGGGAGGGTCGTCAAGTGTTTAG
>PYUH01000164.1:439909-450830 GCA_016808085.1 Suaeda aralocaspica
AAAAAAAAAAAAAAAAACTCAAGCTAGAGCCTCATTATATGAGGAGGGAATATCTCACATACTTAATTGTGAAGAACATGGATCAGATTCATCATTAATGAACATTAGAAGCAATGTGATTTGCTAGAGAATATACATTTTGGTGTACTTAAAGTACCAATCTATCTTGGTGGATTGGATTCGCAATACTTACATATTTAATTAATTAAGCAACAATTATAAGATTATTACCTTATCATATACTTCTAAGGAACCTTTTCATTACTTTGTTCGTTCTGAAATTGTTGAAGTTGCTTTCTTTTTCTGCTATCTATTTTTTTCCTTTTGTTAAAAGGTTTCTTAATCATTTAGATTGAGCATATATATGATCATAGACTTTATTTTGTCTATATATATAATATACACTCATTTCAAATATTATTTATACTGTACTTAACTTTATTAAGTAAGAAAAAATTTTAATTAAAAGGAAAAAATTTTCAAAAGAATGATTGAATTGGTTCTTTTTTTTTTTTGTGCATATCAAATTTCCGAATTTAGATATTATTTTTTTTTTGAGTGAATAAAATAATGATTATGTAGCTCTAGTTTAAAGGTTTGGCTACAAATAATTTTTAACGTTTCTAATTTTCATGTCCACATATCCTGATAATACATGAACACAACTACTTATGACAAATGCACTCAATTTGATGTATTGAAGATCTGGTTCGGCTCTATGTATCCCTAATGGCTACAAATAAACATTAAATGTTTAGCTCAAAATGGAAACTATTTGAGAATTTATAACAAAATCATGCGTCGATATAATAAATGTTACGTGTCACTATATATTTCCATTTGTATCTCCTTACATATAGCCCTAAGGGTTATTTATAACATTTTTCATCATCTATAACTTTGAGCCTATACTTTAATTTTTAACATACTTTTGTCTATTATTAGTTCAAACTTATTTAAAGTTATTTGATCTGCCAAAAAAAAAGATTTTTTTTTTGTTGGTAAAATTGAATATAAATCAAAGTGAAAATTGAACGAACCCCTTATATAGTAGGTGATTTTCTCCTCATATAATAGATCAATCATCTCTAACAAGAAGGAAAAAATATAAGACTAAGAAAATATATAAGAAAAGAGTTTAGGTAAACAAGGTTCTCGACAAGATCAAAGTGTGCAAGAATTAAATGTGGTGTTACCCTACTACTTTCCTTGGGATAAAAAGCTACGACAAGAAGGCTAATATAGTCAAGGGAACACAAATTGCATGCGCCCAAAAACGTTAGCACTCCCCTTATTAGATTCCCCCACGGCCACTACCTTTTATAAAATTTTACCCTACTAAAGTTTTGAGGTGGAAAATGTAAACCTACTCATGATCGAAAGTCGAAATACCCCCACCCAATATACCTTATCTATTCGACATATGTCCAATGAAATAGTTTTAAAATTATTATTATTATTATTATTATTATTACAACTATTATTAATTTATTTTAGTAACATACACCCTTTTCAATTCGAGTAAAATTCATATATAAGCAATTGTAAGTTTAATAACATGAATTATTAAGGTATGAGATCGAGTATTACAATCAGTTGTGGAAAACAAAGCTTGGATCTCTCTTGATATGATGAATAACATGATAATACTTGTGCATGCTTATTCCTCCTATATAAGCATAGCTTAGTGTTCCTAAATCCTAGTCCTACTTCATCTTGAAATAAATTTCCCTAGCTAGCAAGTAAATCCTAGTAATAAATTAAGATATAACTAGAATCATTCATGCTCGCTTGTTCACCCGCGCACTATTGAGGGACTGAGGTAAATGTAGCATTCAGAAGTGTACGTACCCATCAAATTAACGCATGTATCAGGGTTGATCTCATTTCATCATAATGACTTAAGTTGTTTACCCTAAGCTATTTCGATCATTTTGTTTTTTAATTTCAACTTTACTTTGGATTTCATGGTTTTCAACGTAAACATTTGATGACAAACGTAATTTATATGGTTAATCCAACAAATTTTTAATGCATAGACATATATATAATGAAGCGTTGTATATATTATCTACAATATATGCTTTCAAGTTACATACATAATTGATCTCAACGATAAAGTGATGAACTCACTAACTAATTATTACACTTTAAGGTTTGCTTAGCTCTTTTACTTAGTTGTACTACTGTTAACATACGATTACAGCCAGAAGTCTTAATGTAGAGTGATGGCTCACTTGGGCTTTTTGTAAACCCATTTTGAAGAACCATCCATTTTGCTCTGAAAAGCTTACGATTTCCAAGACAAATCGTTTAGCACTAAATATGAGACGTCCATGCTACATCCGTACTTGAAGCCAACTAACACTCATGTAATGATATAGCAAAAAAAATCAAACTGTAATCCACCATCAAATACAGTTTATGATTGAGTTACTCAAGTCTTTAACCTCCTCCTTTTGTAGATTCAGATAACCTGGAGTACTTTGCACAATTATGAGTAGATTCTAACAATGCAAGAAAAGAAATTAAAGGAACAAAAAACTAAAAAGTGGCTTTTTATTTTTTATTTTCTAATTTTCACAACTTTTCAAAGGGGTCGTCATAACTCATAATAAGCCATAAATATGTCTGATTTTTTTTTTTTTTGTAGGCGGTTTTCAATCAGCTTTTTCATGGAAGTTGAAAATCATAAGGACCAGAAAGCAAAGCAAATAATTCATTCACCTACAAAAAATAAATAAAAATAAAAAACCCAAAAAAAAAAGGGCTGTTATATGACAGAAGGTCAGGCTTTTAGCACATTACAAGGGCCGGGCCCCATAAAAATGAGTTACCTTTAAAATTGCGCCTCCGTCCACCGGCAACGCGTGCCTTGATCTTCATGTCTTCTTTCTCTCGATACCTGCTCTTTCTGCACTTCCTTTACCCTACTTCCATGTGATCCAACTTCATTCTATTCTCTTTTATTTTCTATTTTCTACTATTACTCTTGATTTTTATTTTTTTTACACTTATAATTTATCCCAATTTTTAAAACTATAATAGTTATGATAACCCCTCTATTTTTTTTTTTACTTGTCATATTAAACAAAAGTCGTAAAAGTTATTTGGATCTAGTGTAGCAAATAAAAAAAAAAAAAAAGGAGTATTAAGTTTTGTCTAAAACTCTACTAACCGATAAGTACGGCTTATTCCCCTTAAAAAGATACTTGATTATATCATTCACCAAAAGCTCGATTTTAAGGTACTTGTATTTCTTTTAGTGCAATGAAGGTTTGAACTCATAGTCTAAAGGTTAAAAAACCCAAACCACCTGAACCGTTGTTCTTTTGGTGTTGTTTTTAGTTCATATCAGTTAAGCTTAGCTCAGCTCACCTTTTCAATAACTTTTAAGTCAGTATATTATATTCATTTCATTTCTGCTCCTAAGAGCAAGGGCTGCTTAGTTTACTTGCTTATTTAACCCATTGCCTAGCTAATTGTTTATTTTATGATTATTTTAAATTTAAATTATGAGTATCATGCATAGGACAGTTGAACAGAACAGTAAACACTTCCAGTAAGTGGAGTACATTATGTCCATTACATTCAGTAATCTTAAGTAGTCCTTTTTTATACAACTTCTAGGATTGCATCAACATGTACGACACATTAAATACTACTCCTAGCATATATGGTCAGCTAGATAATTGTCATTTTTGTTTTTTATTCCTTTTTGGCGTGATTCTATAGATTATTGTGCGTAATTTATTTTATTATTGTTACAAGGTTAAAGGGTTCTGTTTGTGAATGGTTGATCAAACTCATCAAATTGATGTCTATTGTTTGTTTCTGGTAATAGAGGAATCAAACAAGCTTAGGGATTGTTCTCTTTGCTGTATCTAGTTTGGTCTAGTCATTTTAAGTTTTCTACTTGTATTGTTCGGAGCTATAACTCCTCTATGTTGGAAAATGATTAAGTTTGCTTGTCTAAAACTCTTTGGTATGGTATATACAATTATAAAAAGAATAAGGTGGTGCACGAATAATGCAAGGTTCTTTTTACGAAATTAATATAGTTTGGAAAGTTCAATACATTGTGCATATTAAAGTACGTGTCGTGATGCAAACCGATGGAAATATATATACATACGAGCATTAATTTTCTTACAAAAACATATATAAGACGGTCTTATTTTGTAAGACAACTAAATTGTTTTACAACAAAAATATGTTAATTAAATTATAAAACACAATACTTAAAAGAAATTTCACAAATAGTTAATGTCTTACCGGTGAGACAGTCTTGCCGAAGGCTTGTCATAATTTCAAACCCTAAATAAATGAACGGTGAACCTTATCTCCTTTGTTTAAAAATTGGGCCAGTTTCCTATGAGGAAGACGTATGTAGTTAACAATGATATTTACATTACAAAATCAATACAACAGTGTATATAATCATGGCGGTGATTATTGTGAGTCTGTTCGGTATCTTTAATCTCTCGTAAACTTCTATATATAAGTAAACAATTTTTTTAAACTTGACCTAATTGTCACTACTATCATTTGTTCATAGTTCAAATTAAGGCGTTTCCAATAATTAACAAAGATACTTGGCTAAGTTTCAAGTTAATGGGTACGATATATGTTCTAATGCAAAAGTTAAGAAAAAAAATCAGCACAATATATATTTTCTTTGAAACAATGAATGGGGATATGCTTTTTATCCTTTACTTTCTCACAAATTTATGATTGTCAATCATTTTATGAAAGCTGATTAAGGTGTATATATAATACTCCTTATATAGCCTTGCCCATATATAAGCTAGTGATATGCATAGTATTATATAAATGCTACATATTACAGACATATGTCCCCCATTTTCCATATATATCTACCATTTAAGTGACATGAACTATTTGCCCATGGGAGTTCTTATGATGTTTTTGCAATATATATTCCTATTGCATTGTATAAATGAGGGATTTAATATAAAAAACTATCTATATATATCTAAAAATATAAGCTGGATGCCAGTTAGAAAGTACATGAGTTGTAATCTTAGATTGATTTTCTTAGTACTCTATCCACATGCTCCATTTAAAACAGCCACAATGATTATGCTTGTTGGATATATTTGATTATAATCCAACCAATGAGACCCACCTCATTACATCATACTTGTATTAAGTTGTTCAATTTCCTTCTGTTCATATTTGATCCATCGACGATCATGCATATTTATAACCCCTCCATTATTTAAGCACTAACCTTTTGTTTTAATTAATATTAATAACCGTATTATTATTATTGTTATCATTATTCCTAATCAATCTCCCTTAAATGCACCTTACAACTGCAGCAATTAATTAATTTAATCAATAGATTAAGTGATCAATCAAAAGCTAATACTGTGCATGATGCAGGATTAGATTGCAAGATCTTGCGGTCAGAGTTTTAACTTTTGGACTATTCCAAGAGGTACCCTAATCAATCGTACGGTCAGGATCACTGTGTCGGCGGGCCCGGCCCGGCCCGTTGAGTGGTGCCACTAACTTCGGTTGTATTGCTTTGGCTTATCATTAAAATTGTACGTATGTACTAATAATAAATATGGTAGTATATTAATTAGGAGTACCAATTATTTTATAGTATATTGATAAGCCAACTGTTTGTATCAGATTACATACAATACTTGCCTCCATGTGATTCTCCAATTGGCCGCCTTGCTAATTAAGCTGGACTGTTGTATTATTTTCCATCATTATTGTCAACAATATCAATTCCTTTTCCATCCTTTTTCCTTCTTGTGTCATTAATTAATAGGTAGTGATACCAATCAACTTCTTCTATCATATCATATATAAAAATGTTTCTAATCTTTTTAATACACATATAAAATAAATAAATAGAAAATCAACAAATTCGGAAATATAAAAACCCCGAATAATACTGCAAAAGTTTCTCGATCTCACCCTTTTTCCCTCCTCCACAAATCCACAATCTTGTTATTGTGCCTAGTGAACGATAATTATGTGATTTACTATTATTAAACATTGTGGTTTCTATGATTGAGTTTACAAATCCAATAATTTATAAAGCTAAATGACTCTTAATTATACCCCCTCAAATAAATTAGCTGTTGATTCTTAACACCGCCCTCCAAACAAAAAGGAAAAAAAATAAAAAAACAAACATATCATACAATTGAATAAAATAAAGGAAACAGTGAAACAGGGATATAATCTGATCCAAGTACTCACTCAAAAAAAAAAAAAATAATAATAATGTATATCTAGGAACTAGGGTGGTGGTAATGCATACAATTTATTTACATTATTAAAATAATAAAAGGATGATTTCTCAGTTGGGAGGTCAAGTATAATAAGGCCTGCAGAAATTGCTGGGACTGTCAAGGGCATCTATCTATCTCAATTTCTCTCTCTTAATTTTTTTTCTTCACAAATCTAAATTCAGATTGGTTAGAATAAAAAAAAAAAAAAAAAGTTTTTACTTGTGGGATATGTTTGGCATGCCAAAAGTTGGAACACCCAAAACCACCAAACTCCAACAACAATAACAATAATTCTCATTGGTTTCTGTGTTTGCTACTTGTACCACATCATCTGATTTTCCCAGAATATCTCCTATTTTTTATTTATTTTTTCTTTTTTTAATAAAAATAAATTATTGCCCTTTTTTCTCCACTACTATATATCCTTCAGGATTTGCTTCCAGATCAGGTGATCTAATCCTTTCACTTTCAACAAAATCTTTCTTTCAAACAAACCAAAAAACAACTAAGAATTTTTCATTGCTTAGCTTCTTGGATTCTCTTATAACTCAGTCATCAGATCATCTTATATCATCGATCACCATCAATTCATCATATATACACATATTTGGCAGTTCGCTTGCTCTGCTAAATCATATTTTCAGGTTAGATGAAGATCGAATTTTGTTTTTGTCCTTACTAAAACGTTTATGAATTGAAAATGAATTAGATATCATGTTTGTTTGTTTTAGGAAGTTTATAGTTGTACAAATAATTCCATCGAAAGAGGCTAGGAGTAATTATTTCATTCGTACAAAAGATTTCATCTTTATTTGTACTCATTGATATGAACTTAAGAATTGTATTGGATAAGAATCAATAAGATCCACAATTAATATACTGTTTAAAAGCATGCAAATTTAAGTTACAGTAGGGATTCTGAAAATGAAAGTTCGTCGATCAGAAGTTGAGTGTATATGTGATAATTAAAACTTATGAAAATGATATGTCAATTTACCAGAAATTAAAAAATAAAATATAAAATATCTATCTAATTAGCTTAACTGGATGAAAGCATTTATGGCCCCTACAATTACAAGGATGGAAGAGTTTAGGAAACTTACATGTGCCATTAATATTCTTTTGGGTATATCCATTTTTTTTTTTTTTCTCGAAAATATTCCTTATCACATTATATATATGCCACAGTATAAACAATCACACCCTTCGTTTGCATATTGATGTCATGTTGAAATCCAATGAATTTGATGTTCGGAAATGACAAATAATATCACATTTGTATGTAATGTGAAAAACAAACAAGCTAAGGTACACCAAATTACTTTTTCCATAACGACCGTAATAAAAAAGCCGGTCCAAATTAAATACCCTACTACTATACTACTCCTAAGTTTCCCTGTGAATTATATTGTCATGTTGCTTGTACTTAATCCAACCAATTATTTATATGTCTTGAAATCTAAGATCTTTAATCTACTTAGTTCCTATTACTTAATTCCTACCTAATTTTTTTTTTTTTTTTTTTTCCTGTTTCTTAGGAACAAGAACAACAATAAGGCTTCCACTGAAAGTTGTGATACTATTGTATACTTAATATTGGGCTACTCCTTTTTTTTCATTCTTACAAATGGAGAAGACGACCCTAAAGTCTAATGACGATAAAGAGTTTATGCGAAAGGCGATGCTAAAACATGAAGAAACTTTCAGACAACAGGTAATTACATTCATCATATTCTTAATTTCTTATCAAATCAAAAAACCTTCACTAATAACAAAAAAAAAAAAATAGTTGAATTCGAATATATAATATGCTAAATATTGAATAACTATGTTGTTGCAGGTAAATGAACTTCATCGTCTGTATCGCATACAGAAGATGCTAATGGAGAGTGCTGGATTAAACCAGCAACAACAGCAACAACAACAGAAGCCAAAACAAGAGCGATATAATTTGGTAGAAAGCAGCAAAAAAGCATTTACAATTGATCATTATCAACAACAACTATTGCTACAACAAGCGCAAGTACAAGCACAATTACAAAGGGATATTAGCAATACTAATATCAATGATAAATCAAATATCATCACTACTAATAATAACAACATAGGATTAAATTTGTTGCGATCATCCAACGGTCAAGAATGCATGGCAGAAACCAACGGCAATGATAAATTGTTGAGTTCAGACGAGGCTGATGAGATTGAGTTGACATTAAGCTTAGGCCCTTCTATCAACCCAAGACGGCAAAAATTGGGAAAGTCAGAATCGGGTCAAAGCATATCGTCTTCTTCAACCGGGTCAAGTCAAACCAAAAAAAAGAACTCAGATGATAATAGAAGCTCACTAACATGGGGTAGTTTTCCTCAAGGTTCCGGGATCGAACCCGGTTTCTCTAACCCCCAACAAAACAGTAATCCTCCTTGGTTGTACCAAGCTTTGAGTTTGAAGCTGACTTAACGTGAATTTGTTATTAGTGTTTGATTTTTTTAGTTTTGTGTGGAGTTTTTCCCTTTAATTTGTCTGTTTTTTTAATCCTTATTTTATTTTTGGTTAGTTCTCTCTTGCTAGCTCCTAGTTTGAGGCTAATGGAGAAACTACTTGACATATCAGGTATTAATAGAGGCCTTTTGTATAAAGTTTTAAACTGTTGATTATATGAACAGCTTCTTAATCTTACATTAGAAGATTATATTGTTGGATCCGTGTTTTTCTTTTTACAGTATTATTTTTTCTGTAATTACAAGTATATATATATAATAATATTGCTCTATCTACCTTTCTTTGCTTCGATCAATTTGATTCAAGTGTGTTCAATTCATCTCAGAATAAGTTTATAATTCATATTTGTTAATACTCTTTATCTCTAATCTGAAATTGACATTATGACATTATAGAGCATTCTATGAACCTAATCACCTGTATAATGAAAGAAAAGGGAATTGAATTTACTAGTTCTGGTAGAGTTTTTTCCATTCCCCTAAACGGAACAAAATCACTACTCATGCATCAAGACAATGCCTACTTTTATAAATAAAGATTTTCTTCTTCCTTTTAACCCTGTTCTCTTGCATTTAGCAAAAAATTACAGATTAATTCAATTTCCTTGCGACCAACTACATTTGAGTGATCACAAAGTTAAAAGAAACGCCTTCTCAAAATTGAATATTTTGACTGCTGAAAATGAATATAAAGTTAGCATTAGTAAAGAATGTTATTATTATTTTTTTTTTCCATGGACCATTATATATAATGTCAAATGCAAAATAATGTAGTGAAATTTTAATTAGAGGCACAAACTAAAGCAATTGATGTTTTTTTACCTAATCATGTGCAATGTTTCAAAAAATATAATGCAAGGTAGAAAATGTGCAACATGATTAGACATTGTTTCAACTTATTAGAATTACCGCACCCTCAACTGATCGCTAAAGGCGTTTCCCCCATTTAATTTATCCTTGATAAACAGACTAAATATAAGGAGGACTCAAACCGACATAGATCATTCCAACTCACAATAGATACACTCACCCCAAAATAGGTGTTTCATGTTTGAGTGAATCAAACAAAGATAACGATAGCAGTTTCGATCTGCCATATAGGAACATCAAATATATGATCGATAGTGTTTGATGTTTCTTCTGTAAATTAGTTAATATGATTTATACTCGTCGTCGTAGTAGGGAATTTGATTTCGTCAAGTTGTTATATGAATGGGACCTAGCTTTTACACAAATAGTTGCCAAAGATTCTAAGGCTAGAAATGGTACCACCAGAACAGGACAAATATTGTCTGCCTGTTGTTATTGTTGAATAGTTACATGTTTTTAGGTAATCAAACAGCTTCCATATCTTCATGAATACATGAAACATAGGTTTGTAAACTCATGCCTAACTGGACATCTAATGGAAATTTGTTTTATAATTATTTACGGAGCACGGAGTAATTTATTACAGTGTACAAGTTTATTTTGGGTCAGCAATTAAAATCATATACTTTGTTCAGATCTGTACTATCTTATCTTCTTGAATTGAGACCGTACATAGTATATATATATATATATATATATATTAGCATGAGAGTTGAGCAATAAATCAATGTTTTTAATATCGATAAAAAAAATCTAAGTATAATGGTACAGATTTAATTTACATGTTAAATATTCTCGATCTACTAGAGATTGGGAGAAGAATGCTTCTACAAATAGATCCAAAAAATCAAGAATCGGTACTTCACAATCATGCATGACAGATCATATAATACTATTATAGACTTGATTTTGTGATTAATCAAGTTTGGAGCTAGTATGTATAATTCCAGTTGTCAAATTAAAATGTTCTCCCGATAATATTGGGCTACGAAGTTTCTTGGATTTATTCTTTGTGGTCAATGGCTCAATGCTCTACTCACTCCATGCAAAGTATAGATTTATATTGCTGAAAAATATAAACCGTAATTGATAACTACTAGATCAAATTAAAGTAGTGCTACATTTGTGTGAGGGCTTCAAACTATCACCTACACCCGCGCCCACAAAGAGTGATCAATTGATAATTTGACATTACAATACTACTACCTCTAATTCTAAACATTTAAAACAAAATATCATTTTTGTCTGATACGTTTGGAATTTTGACACTATTC
>PYUH01000164.1:451137-478931 GCA_016808085.1 Suaeda aralocaspica
ATGAATACATGAAACATAGGTTTGTAAACTCATGCCTAACTGGACATCTAATGGAAATTTGTTTTATAATTATTTACGGAGCACGGAGTAATTTATTACAGTGTACAAGTTTATTTTGGGTCAGCAATTAAAATCATATACTTTGTTCAGATCTGTACTATCTTATCTTCTTGAATTGAGACCGTACATAGTATATATATATATATATATATATATTAGCATGAGAGTTGAGCAATAAATCAATGTTTTTAATATCGATAAAAAAAATCTAAGTATAATGGTACAGATTTAATTTACATGTTAAATATTCTCGATCTACTAGAGATTGGGAGAAGAATGCTTCTACAAATAGATCCAAAAAATCAAGAATCGGTACTTCACAATCATGCATGACAGATCATATAATACTATTATAGACTTGATTTTGTGATTAATCAAGTTTGGAGCTAGTATGTATAATTCCAGTTGTCAAATTAAAATGTTCTCCCGATAATATTGGGCTACGAAGTTTCTTGGATTTATTCTTTGTGGTCAATGGCTCAATGCTCTACTCACTCCATGCAAAGTATAGATTTATATTGCTGAAAAATATAAACCGTAATTGATAACTACTAGATCAAATTAAAGTAGTGCTACATTTGTGTGAGGGCTTCAAACTATCACCTACACCCGCGCCCACAAAGAGTGATCAATTGATAATTTGACATTACAATACTACTACCTCTAATTCTAAACATTTAAAACAAAATATCATTTTTGTCTGATACGTTTGGAATTTTGACACTATTCATAAGAATGGAGAGTCTCATAAATTACTTTCAATATATAAAACATTAAAATATAACATAGTCATATAAGATTTTGTTCAATTCGTTTCAATGAATACGTTATTAATTTTACATACAGAGTATATATAATGTACTCCATAAAAGATATATTTATAGTTATGCAAATTAAAAAAAGTATTTCTTGGAGGCTAGATAAGTTCAATTCGCTAGTGAATTAGTTAAACTAGGTTGACACTTGACAATACCTAAACTACAACCGTATAGTGAAGATAATGAGACATTCATTGAATATGAGAGCCCTAGTTAGTTTTGTGTATAGTGAAGATAATGAGACACTCATTGAATATGGGAGCCCTAGTTAGTTTTGTAACTATAATATGCTACGTACGTGTATCATTTAATTTGTTACAACTTACATACTTGTATCTGTGTTACTAACATACCCTCGCATTAATTACTTAGCTCGAGTAAGTATTAGCTAATTAATTAACCAGGTTCGATTAAAGCATCTATATACAACATAATAGATTTTATAAATCTACTTCAATTAATCATCAATCCAACAAAAAATTCGACATCCATCTCATGGATCAACTTCTTAATTAGAAAAGAATTAACTGATCGAAAGCACACGAACACAATCTCCTCACGTTGTACGTAGTGATTTTCAGTTAAGACATTATAAATAATAATCAGTCATAATAACAGTACTATTCAACAACTCTCGAGGAAGATCACTAGATCAGTACCAGGTGGATCTGATAAGTTGAGAGTTAATATAGATCGATCGCTCATCAATATATTCTATCCATCATTTATTAGACAACTTGACAAATAAAATAGTACCCGTAGTATATTAATATTGGTCAATTGAAATAGTCAAAACTAATTAACTAGCTTAGCCATTTAATTTTAACAACTTATTTAACTGCTACTTATATATTGGCATAATGATCCATCCCTTTTCCAGTAGTTCACTTCAATTCTATCAATATGTTGTTATGTTATCTTCTATAGCATGGGAAATGATGAGTTAGTAGTTTCGTAGGACTTTTGGCTATTGTTGAAAACATTATAAAGTGTCCTTATAATCAAAATATGGTTACTGAGCGGATATCGGAGGTTCGGAAGGTCATAAGACGAGTATTGAAAGAGTGAAAAAACCAGACTAGTGTGCCTTTTTTTCTAAAATTGTCTAAAAAGGAAAGGTAGCAATTAAGTTTTTAGAGATTAAAATGTAAGACATCCTAGGGTCACCAAAAACATGTGATAGAAATACAGGGAGAAAACAAGACAGAGCCCAAGATAGCCTTCCGAAAGCCAAAAATGAAGGTTAATTATCTATTTTAGAGCTTGTGAGATCCTGGAAAAAAATTGACGAAAATTTTACAAAGTGTCCCCAGTATCAAAAGATGACCCTCAGTCAATTTACCAAGGTTCAAAAGTTCATGAAAAGGTGATGGTCAGGAATAACAAAAAAAATTATGTCCTTTTTTCAAAAATCATCTAAAGAGAAAATATAACAAGCTAGTTTTTAAATGCTAAAAAAAATCACTAAGTCATAAACTTAATGCTTTAACCTTTAGGGCAATAGCTCTGTCATTTGATAAATAAGTACACACCCACCGTTTTTAATTTTAGAATTATAGTACTTTGTAATTTAGCAACACACACCAAAAATCAAAAATCCAAAATCTTCAATTAAATGATCAGTTTTTAACTTATTAGGCCCCCTTTATTTATTTATATTTAAATTTATATTTAATCTTTATGCTCTTAAGCTTAATTAATTTATCCACTAATTCTTCAAAGCTTGATTATGTACAGTGAATTTAGAGAAGCCTAAGGGGATCATATCTTGTTTTTATTTGTGTGTCTTCCACCAGTGAAACAACAGATTCCCTATCCCTGTCCTTGTTTACTAATGTAGTACTATATCAATGTGGGCCTGGGTTCGGGCCTGTCCTAAGAATTTCCAATTTCTCCCCATGTGGCAAGCTCATCAATATTTGTGGTTTTATTACGAATATCATTTTTTTTTTTCCTTTCGGAAGTAATACTTCCCACAAAAAATTGAATTGAAAAAAAGGAAGTTTCCTTAAGGGCTATAGGCAACTATTGCATTATATGAATTATGAAGCAAGCAAGAAGCAATGGTCTGCTAGCCTGTCTTTGTTTTGCTCTGCCTTATAAGCTCACTTAATGAATTATGTAATATGAAGCAAGCCTCCCTTTTTCATCGCTAAAAGCTCACTTTATGCCAAGTTATAGCTTACAGGAACAAGAAAACTCACTTGAATTCATTTGGACGGCTCAATATGAAAACAAATGGGATAGCATGCAACCGTCATGAAACCCTGACCCGTATAAGGTTAAATAAAATCGAAACTGCGTAGCACAAAAAATGTTTATATGAAGTCAATAGGTTGTCTATTAACCAACCTGGTTTTGTATGAATAGGGCCCTAGGGATTTAGGCTAGGAATGACCATATTTTTAAATGGCCTAACGAAAATGTGGATATTGAGACAGTGGCTAAATAACCAACCTATTAACAAATTGTTAGAACGCTGGTTTCTACCCAACACATAGCCAAAGATGAGCAAATTTGACACATTAAGCAATAGTGCTTGTATACTTAATTATCTCATGTTTATATGGATATACCATAGGATAAATTTTCACATTATATACAAACGAAAATTACACAACAACAAACTCAGCAAACAAAAGTTAAGGTTAAGAAAATGCAGATTTTTTTTTCTTCTTTGAATCCTCCAAGTACCAAATGAATGAACTCAAACTGTACATTGCCAAAAAGTCCTACGAACGAACCAAAGCTATATTGATCAAGAGCATTTAAGAGATTGAATGGCGTCGATCCTTAGTAGACTTGGTACGACGAGTTGGTGTGAGTACTCCATCAGCTGGCAAAAGAAGCTTTCCCAATTTCTTGACAGAATTTAGAAAAGACTTTCTAGGCAAAGGTGGCTTTTGATCAGCACCACCAGCAGCCGCAAATGATGAAAAACATTTTGCAGGACTGTTGGTAACCGATGCACTGCTGTTATTATCAATCATATTATCATTAGACTTCTCAAATTCCTTCAACTTCAGTTTCAGTTTGAGAAGCTCAATTTTCAGATCCTCGTTCTCCTTCCTCAACTTCAAGAGCTCTTCTGTGGAGGGTGTGTTTGTGGGATACAGGTTCAGAGTTTTACTAGGAATAATGGCGCCAGCAGAGGAATTAGACTCACCACCATTGTCATTCATGGTTTCACGAAGGCGTTGTTGCTCATAGTAGAGGACTTGAACAACTGTTTGCACTGGTAGACGGTCGTTCTGAGCTGCATGAGCACATGCCTCACGGGATAACTTCTGACAATCCATTGCGCTGCACACCTTCTTCTTCTCTAGATCGCTTAGTGAAGGATGAGCCTGCAATATTAACCCAGGAACTAGCATTTCAATGAGAAAAGGAACGCAATATATTTCTCAGTCACATACTTCATTATATAATTTCCTGAGATAAGTATATAGTTCTTAGGAAACTATAATGTTCCAAGTCATTTCATATTCTTAATAAGGAAAGATATTGTGACAAGGCTTTGGGGCAGAAGGTATTCAAACCATGACGATGTTATTCCAAATTGCAGAGCTAATTAAAGGTAATTCATTCATCGTTATAATTACTCAGCATTTCTTCCAATTGAGTGTATGTAAAATTTACAGGTTTATGATTTTTTCCCTTTTTACAAAGCGGAAAAGCAGGAAGGAACTGAGCAGCTCCTTCAGCCATGCTAGAAATAGAAAGAGAAACACAATTCGTAAAGAAACATGCTTGCAAAGAAACAGAAGACTTGCAAAGACCAAAAACTCCCAAATCTTTGCAAGCACGTTCTAATCTCTGATATTGAAACTGTAAAGCAGCTAGATACACAATAACAAATTTCTATTTATTGAAGCAATAATACTTAGAATGAAGAGCACAAACAAGGAAATCCAAAGATGCAGTAAGATTAGATGAAACAAACAAGCTTGGTGAAACAAGCTTCTACTCCACATTCTACAGAGATGCCAATGTAAAACTTTTAATTAGCTAAATGTATATAGACAATAGTAATACGGAGTATAATACTTCTACATTACATTGTTACACTAATATGTACAAGAAACAGAACATACCTTGAGAAAAATATCTATAGCTCGGTACATCCCATCCTCGGTAACCCTAGCTTGTTCAGGAATAAGCTCAACTAGACCAATAAACTTGTAAACTGTCAAGTTTCGATCAGAGGCAATCTCAGCCAAGTAGTTTTCCATCAACCTCCCCACTCTTTCCAAGTCATTAGATGAAGGAAGGACATGTTCCTCTCCTGCACCATAACCCAGATGATTTCCTTCCACTTCACTCTCGAGGTAGTTCACCATGATCCTTCGCACTGAATCCACATCGAACAAGGTGTCTCCAGTTAGGTAGTATGAAGGTATCAAAAGGTCATCTAGGGCTGCCTGGCCAAGTTGTAAGGCCATCCTCTTTTCCAAATCAAGGCGACAAGCAACTGTTGTCTCAAGCCATGTTGAAGAACGAAGAAGCATCGCCAGGAAACTAACTGATAATACATTTCTCTCTCTTGGAAGAAGGCTCACTATAGTCTCTAAGACAACCCTCTTTTCGTGTTCTTGCTTCGGTTCCAATTTCTTCCTCCCCTTACCGATCACCTCCTACTCCACAAGAGCAAAACTTTGTGTGAATTTAAATACAAGAAAAATTCATAAACTAGCCGACTATCACACTTCAACACAACATCGTGTCTGACATGAATTCTCAAGTCACAGTAACATAGTATATGCCTCTGATCTAAACATGGGCATCAAGAAAAGCACGACGAAAAGCAGCCAATAAAAAAATGTAGTGAAATAAATTTTGCATCAACGTATGAGGTCTAGAAAACAATTTAAATCACCATATAGTGAAACAAACAAGTATATGGGGAAGGCATCTCACCAAACCTCTAAGAGACTTTTGAGCATAAAGCATAAGTAATGGACCAAGTGCAAATTGCTTGAAGCCTCTGGCAGTCATTGCTATCAGTACCCTTTGAAACATATCAATTCTAAGCATGGTTAGATCTTCTGCCCACCAAAACTCCACAATGGGTTTTTGCTGAGGACCAAATAAAGAATTTCCAACTTCAATTCCGCCTTCTACCTTGTTATGCCCTGAGAATTGGCTATCTTTGCAGGCTAGAAAAGCTATAGCATCAACACAACGGCTCACCAACTTTACTTCTTCTGCTATAGGAAGCAGGCTTTCTGATGTAAGCAGAATTGAAACACAAGAAGAAAGGCTCTTCAATGCGACTTCATTCAAGTAGGATTCAGCTCTTCCTACAAGGTTCCCTACTGTATAATCCTCTGTCATTTCAAGATACTCAGCAACACATCGAATCATAGCAATGTTCTCCGCGTTTATTTCAAAATTAAAACCATAGCAGAACTTTGCTGCAAGTTCAAACGCTTCTGATCCTCCAGGAATGTCATTGATTTCAACATTGCAGACATCAGAATCATTAGATTCTGATACCAGTTTCTTTATGTATCCACATTTTGACACTAATGGAAACTGTACTTCACATTAAAACAACTCAAATTTCAAGTCAGCTTCTGTTTTATGTAAAAATATGCAATTTTCCCCTTTGGTAATATAAAACAAGAAATGAAATACTACAATACACATATTGAAAGTGAAAAAAAATCTAAAAGCAAACAGTTGAAGTTAGCTACCTTGTGTAAAGAAAAGGAAGCACCACCAATTTTAATGTTGACATCACTAGGAACTTCCTGAGAGCAAATCCTGAAACAACAAAGTTAAATTATTGATCTCCTGTTGGTAAAGAATTAATCATTATTGTAATAAAGCAACAATCATGAATTAAATTTCGAGTAGTATACATTTTTTTACCCTTTAATAGATATATAACAATTAATAGATAGATAGAATGTATAACAGAAGTTGGTTCTTTTATTTATTATATTAAAAGAGCATTCACACACATTAATATAGGAGATAAGAGGCAAACCATTCACTAGTTCTCTTCATGGCAGAAGACATCAGCTCTTGTTTCTTAGATGACATGCCAACAGTGGTCAGTGCAGCCTCTTATTAATTACAGCCCGATGCGAAACGGATTGCAAACTTTTTATCAACATACTGCTTTTTAGTTGTGGTGAAAAGAAGACAAAGTACATACAAGTTGTGGTGAAAAGATTCAATAAATATGACATGTCTCATGTTCCTTCTATGGGTATTAATGTTTTCTACCCTCAAAATTTGACCTTTCCCATGAAAATCTTGCACTGAGCTAATTCTATGACAGCTAAAAGCTCAAGCCCCAGTTAATAAATTTGCAAGGAAGGCAATTATTCTGATAAAACACCTATAAAATTATACAAATGGGCCTCCAGTATGAGGATGAAAGCCACCATAGAAACTGTCACATCTAGGTGGGGATACATGATAATGAAAATAAATAAAAAAATAAAAAAATAAATATGTCAAATGAAGGATGTCCTCCAAATCCCTCATAAATGTGTGGTGGTCAAATGAGGAAGATAACAAAATAAGATCAGATAGCTAGGGCGTTTGGCTAAATGGAACTTTGCATGTAAAAACTCTAATTACTAGCTTGTGGAAGAATTTTCCATGTGTGAACATCTCAATTCCAAAATGTATCCATATTCATTTGTCCTGATAATCATTGTTAGAAGAAAGTATGATGTAACACTTATTACAGCAAGGTATTCATACAAGTATTGATTACATATAGCTTAGTTAGCTAGGTGTTTTGGAGTTGGTACTAAAAATAAAAAAATAAAAAAATAAAAAATAATAATACCTCCGTTGTTTTTTACTTGCTACATAACAAGTTGGACCAAATTTTTATGTATGTCATTTTTATTGTAGGACTACATACTTAAATAATATAAAAAATAGATATTGGGAGATTTTAGTGGTGTAAGTAGGAATAAAAGTAAAAAAAAGTACAAAATGATAATAAAATAACAATTCTCATGTGGAACCCACATAACCAAAGTAGTAATATAGCAAGTAAATAGAAACTTTCATGTAAGGGAAATATAGCAAGTAAAAAAAAACGGAGGGAGTAATAATAATAAAAATAAAATTACAGGATGGTTACCCCATAAGTTTTATGATTATCTTGTATGTACATTGTACATAATGCAATGTATGCCAATAAAAAAGTTCCCCTCTTCATTTTAATATATACTAATCGAAGTTAATACTAGTATTCAATCAAATCCTAATACCCCATCATCAATCTTTGTCCATCCACACGCCGAAAGGAATTGGTCAACAACTGATTGAATTAAAGGTGATTTGCTTGAATATCACATTGAAATAACAATTCACCAGACTTTGGCCTTACACTAATTATTAGACTCCAGATAAGCAAATGGCCCAAAAAAGAGAGAGAGAGACAGGTTTAATTATGGGTTCTAGGTTCAAGATTGATTCGCAGTAGTTCACTTGCAAATTTACATTATCCCTCTTAAGCAAATCTTCGAAACTGGCTAGTAATTCTTTCTTGAACAAACTTCTTTAATGTTTAAGATAATCACCACCACATTTTACCGCTTATATGGTGCACCCAGCAATACCTCAAACGACACCCAACTGATAACCATATGACCTCTATGCAAGCATCTGATTGACTGGTTTACATGTCTAATATCATCATGCTGAAACTACGTTGCTATAGTTTTCAGTTACTAATAAACTTCTTTTTAAGGGGAAGTTAATAATAAACATATGTCTGGATCATCCACTCTGCATTGCTCTGACCTTAAGCACTGAAAAATTTCTTGCATGCCAAAAGACAAGGGGAGAAAAAGGAGCATGATTCGATCAATCAATCATTAAACAGGAAAAAAAAAATATAGCATAGAATTATTTGCACACTTGAATTTGTCAAGATCAGTGAGCATTATCTTATCTCCCTTCTGGTTTCTAGAACCAACCATCAATTAAATCATGCACAAACACCCACTTCCCCAGGAAAAACGGTATGCCCTTCTCTCTATTATTTTTCTATCTTTCATTTTCGTCGTTATAATCAAGGAGACATATTAAGTGACCCCAATCAAAGAATTGCCCCACAGGGAAAACCGGAACCGTCATACACTGAATTCCAGATAAAAAGTAGTCCTTTTCTCCCATGACAAGATCAAGACAGCACCAACATGCTATAAGATGGAAAAATCCATCAACCTAGATAAAATCAAAGTCAGTGCTTCGCTGCAATTTGTAAGACTAAACTAACTTGCTATTCTCAACCATAAACACGGATAACTAACAGCTGCAACCCCAACCCCGCCACTCAAAAAGGCACTGTAGGCCATGTAGAATCCAATTTCAAGTAAGAGAGGACATAACAATGATAGTAAGAAAACGTTACGCAATAGCCAACCGGTGCCATGTTGAGGTTTCATTCTATATTGGTTCTGTTATTCTCCAGGGATTGGTCATGGATCCTGTAAATTCAAATATTACCACATACAGTTACGATACGATAAGTGCAGTGAACAATGTTTAACATAGAAGCTATTGAGGATTGTAAAAACTCAAACAATAAATACGTTCCTTCTGAAGTCAAATCACATCATACAGAAAAATTGTCTTTCAGGGAACATTACAGCTGTTTAATCAAATTATTACACAAAAAAATCCTGTACTATAGAAATTGGCTAAGATGATTGTAGAGCACATTTGGAGATATATAAAGCACAATTCAAGTGGCTAAACTAGCTAGTACAAATGGATTCAGAAATCATTTTATTTACCACACACATTAGCTCCATAAGTTATTTATCACGCAAAGTGGCTGTAGACTGTAGTGCATCATCATATCAGCCAAAAAGAAAAGGATGATGCATCCATAAGTTTTGCGAAAAACAAGCAAAGCAGCAAACATGAAGACCTGAGTTCATGTTTTCAGATTCCACAAAAGTTGAGAAACTGAAGGCTCAACTACATAGTTCATAGATAAAGTTTTTCTACCCCCTTCATAGTCCCATGTCAATTACTTGTATAGTTATAGACAAAAGGCATAGATATGATTGAAAACAACTGAATGAAGATGACAAAAAGAGATGTTAGAAGATAATTAGACATGTGCTAAGATAATTAAACAACAGAGACAACTAATTATTAAGCATTTGATTACAGAATAATTAGCCGTTAGAAGGGCCATTTCAATTGACAAAAAGTGAATTTTGAACACTTATATGTCGTGAGTGACAGGAAAGAAGGTTTTAAGACTGGAGTAGCTGCAGCGGCACTTATAAAAATTGAGTAAGAAACATAAACCTACAGTTCATCCTCAAAGTATGGAAGCACACAAGACTCATTATGTTCAACTTCAAATTAGAGGCAACAACTTTCGTTTCTCATCATCAAAGCATCAACTGAAACATAATGTGGCAAATGATTAACTATTTAATGGAAACGGTCACATGCAAGAGAAAGAATAGTATGGTTGACTGCATGCAGCGGCCCTGTGTTTTGAAAACCACGGCTTTGATTTTGTTGTTCTGATCACTTTGACTTCAAATAAAGTGCGCCTCTGATCAGTTATACAAGTATAAAACTAGTCTGATTTCAGGTAGAATTGGATTGTTTCATAGTAACACTTGTCAAATGAAAGCATGATGATGGAAGAACTGCAATTATCTGATTATCTCAAGACAAACTAAACATGGCTTAACTTTGGGCAAGATTCTCCTATATCTCTGATCTCTGTACACAAGGATGGAACAATGAGCAATTAATCTAGGTCAGGGTTTTTTCCTTAATAACTTCAAAACCTAAAAACTAGTGATCAGTAGTACAATGAAGCGTTATTGACCGTGAAGCAACCCACTAATTAACAAAATTAGTATCATGTCAACTCTAATTAACAAAATTGAAACTAGTACATAAGGCATAGTATCATACCTGCTAAGGATCCAATCAATAAGCTGGTAATTCCGACAGAGTAGACGAATATGAGGATAAATTACTGGTGAAAGGCGCCATAACCACTGCACAACTCTTCTCCTTCCCATTTAATTCCCCACGGATGTCATGAATCGACTAAAATTGAAAGGAAAGTTATAACCAATTTTAGTTATCCCTCACTCTCTACGTCAGTACTTTCGGATTAACTCTTGGTACTCCAAATCATTTAGGATACCTTCTTGAAACTTAATTTGAAATTTGAAAATGTTTTCTAAGTAAATTTTATATGATATTAATGTTTTATTCTCCTAGTCTTATTTTTACTTATTTTGAGCAAAAATAAGTTCAGATAAATGAAGAATAGTTCAGCAAATATAACTTCAGATAAACAAACATAAGTTGATGAAATCAGGGCCCAAATGAAGTTTTCGAAAATTTTAATACTTACATACAAGTATTTTTCAATAATTTGAGTTGATTTCTTTATGACTCAATTCAAATGCCCAATTTAAATTTTCTTTGAAATCCCACGAAAACCTAAAAAATATATATTTCTTACTCTCTCAATGTCGTGTTATTAGATTTCTAGCCGATTTCAATTGTCTAGAAAGTCTTCCTTGATTTGAGAATCAACATGTAAAAATTGTAGGTCTACATCTTTTCAGATTTTCAAAACCCGAAAAAACGTGACTTATAACCTTTGTTTTCAACTTTTCGAGGGACTTATGGGGTTTTGTCTCGTTTTCCCCCAATTTTTACTCACTTTGTTTTTGATAACCTTGGGATAACTCACGATCATTTTCAGCCTCTAAAAACTAGTTATGTCTTTTTTATAGATGATTCTCAAAGAAGGATACTTTTGTCTTTTTATTATCTCGGAACCTTCTTATAAACTTTTGGACCTTCACAAGTTGATCGAGGGCTCTCTTTAAACTCTGCTAAACTGTTACACCATGTAAAAATTTTGGCAAGTTTTTCTACTGACCTCAAAATCTTCAAAACTATAAATTATAACCTTTATTTTTGGCTTCTGAAGAGCTATCTCGGACTCTGTTTTGTTTTCTCCTTGTATTTCTCTCATGTGTTGTCGATGACCCAATAACACCACCCACTTGGTTTTAGCTTCTAAAAACTTGTTGTCCTCCCTCTTTAGACAATTTTTGAGAAAAGAACTCTAGTCTTTTCGATCTCCCGGTACGTGTCTTATGACATTTTGAACTCTGAAAAGTCGTTCAGGGGCTCTCTTTGATTGTAGGACACAAAATTTAAAATTTTTGATTTATTTTCCTCAAGAGCTCGAAAGCTGAAAAGTATGAATTGTATTTGGCCTTCGTTTTCAACTTTCAGAAGGCTTTCCTAGGCTCCGTCATGTTTCACCCAATTATTTTTTTAAAGAATGTGTTGTAGGTGACTCCAGGACATCCCGCATTCCTTTTTAGCTTCAAAAAACTATTATCTTTAAACAATATTACTCACAATTAGAAGCACTTCGCGTGAAGACCAGTGAACAACTAGAAAAATTAAGTTCGTGCTCACTTAAAAGAGGTTGAGATGGAAACAAATCAAATTTTTAGCCAATGGACTCTTTTTGATAGACAATTTTTTTTTAATAGTCTAGCATGTTATGAACATAACAATATTTAACCTCCCAGCATTTAATTGCATAATATAATGCCGATTGAATAGTAGCGCTATTGAATTTTCCCTTTAATCTTTAAGGCATACCATAATTCCATAGAAATTTAGTAGCACTCTCTTATTTCACCAAACTAATTTATCCTTGTGAACCACAACTCTATCATTCACAATCATTTTGAATATTAAATCTAGGTATTGAAAGAAATTCGGACACTCATCCATCCAAACTGATCACACTTGGTGCAATCCTCCTTGTTCCACTAAAGCTCAACTCCAAATGTTCTATCTTACTTATCTTCAATTTAAGAACAAGCGATTGTAATATCTTTCACTACAATTCCAACTTTCATATCATACACTCCTCTTTTCATTTCCTCAATCAAACAATATCATATACAAAAAGCATACACTAATAAACTAAATATCATCTATTATTCAACTTGTCAATTGTTGTAAAGAAAGTGAAGAATAACTTAATTAATTAGAACTTCCTTTACAATCTCAAAAGATGATATAATCGATTCTTATCGTTGCTTATATGGTTTCAAACACCAAAAATTATCCTTGGAGCTAATGGGCCTCATTTTTCAATATAATTATTGGCCCAAACTATCTTATAGACTTGTACAGTCTTCCACTCTCCCACCCTCTCCTGAATTCGCCATTGCAGCGATATCTTGCTGACACCCACCTTATCCTCAAACTCCTCATTTCTCCACTCTTCTCCCCCAAAAACCCTTAAACTCTTTACCTCCATACTTCAATGGCGCCAAATTAAAACCTCCATTAAACACCCCAAAACAAAACAATAATTACCATTTAACCATGGAACTGTCATCCCCCTTGAAACCCCTCCCAAAACACAGCGACATTTCATTCACATCTTCATTCCCTTCATTCACTCTTCAAATTCCCCTCAACAAAACCCATCAAACTTTCCGCCATCGTCGAATATTAGCAGTATCTTCTTCAATTGACCCTCAAGAACTCCCACAAGCAAGCCCTCAAAGACTATTAAAAGAATTAGCAGAGCGCAAAAAAGTAATTTCCCCAAAAAAGAAAGCACCCCCTAGAAAATACATCCTTAAACCACCATTAGATGATGAAAAATTAGCTCAAAGATTCCTAAATAGCCCTCAAATGTCACTTAAACAGTTTCCTTTATTAAGTTCTTGCTTACCCTCTTCGCGGCTTAACGTCGCGGATAATCAATGGATTGACGAGTATTTGCTTGAAGTTAAGCAAGCTTTAGGGTACCCGTTGGAACCATCTGAGAACTACGGTGACGATAATCCTGCGAAACAGTTTGATACATTGTTGTATTTGGCTTTTCAGCATCCTTATTATGTTTCTTGTGGGAGAGTGAAAGCGAAGCATGTTAAGTTTGGCCACTCTAGGTTGATGGTTTTGGGACAGTACGTGCTCGAATTGGCGTTGGCGGAGTTTTTCTTGCAGCGGTATCCGAGGGAGTCTCCTGGACCGATGAGGGAGAGGGTGTATGGTTTGATTGGAAAGAGGTTTTTGCCTAAGTGGATTAAGGCTGCTAGTTTGCATAATTTGGTTTTTCCTTTTGATGATATGGATAAATTGCGACGCCACGATAAAGAGCCTCCTTCTAAGTAAGTTTTGTTTCTGTGTTTGTTTGTCGCCACCATAAACAGCCTCCTTCATGTTTGCTGTATTTAATTATTCTATTGTTGTTGAATTGCCTTCACTCGAAATCTAGAATCGTGTTAGCAAACCTATTGTGCTAAGCATTTGTAGAGGAAACTGTGAATATAATATTATGATAATCATGTTAGCATTTGTTAGGGAGTCTACTTGTTCCCAGTCAATGAGATATAGTCACTATTGGACTAAAGTTATTGCTCGCATTGCAATTGAAGGAAATGGGTACTATGATTAGTAGCATTGGTACAATGTGAGAAGAGTGCATTGGTTGATGACTTGATGGATAGAGTACATATTAGTTGTTATGAGGGCATTAGGTATTTAGATCTATAAAAATGCTCTTGTAACTAAGAGTTTAGTATTATTGGCAGCATTTGTGTGATGTGTTAAGAATGCGTTGTTTGATTTACGAAGGAGATATTGGCCACTATGAGGGCTGGTATTGAATTTGTAATAATGCTTTGTGTTAGGTAAGTTAACGTGTTCATTTAAATAGGAGCATGACTCCATGTAAAGGAGTTCTAGACTCCTAGTGATTTTACCCACTTAGACATTGTAGGAAATGGAGAAAAAGGGAGTGAAGGGACAAAAAATTGATGTAACTTCCCCTCGGGACGAAAGGGTCATCGGAAAAGTTGTCAAAAGTTGTTGGCAGAGTAAGAATGAACAAGGGGCTGTGATTTCGGAAATCCTCAAAAGAGGATAATAACACATTTTATAGGCCAAAACCTATCATGGCGAATCTAGTGGTGACCAAGAACACGAGGTAAATATTTTGGGTGAAAACAAGATGGATTATGAGACAGCCCCTCCAAAAGCTTAAAACAAAGGCTATAATACATAAATTTGGAAGGTTCCATCCCGGAAAAAAAATGTCAAAAAATTTACAAGGTGTCCGTATGCTCAAAACTGGAACCCTAAACCCCAAATTGGGGCTCAAAAGGTCATAAGGACTTTTGGGAGAGCGAAAATGACTACTGATCCCTTCTTCTGAAATGTCTCTGAAAGAGGGATGATAATAAGTTTTCAGAGGTTGAAAACGATGGTGAGGTTTCAAGTGGTGACCGACAGCATGGGGTAAAAAATCTGGGCAAAAATAAAACGGGGTCCTGGATAGCCCTTCAGAGGCCTAAAAAAAAGGTTGTATACACTATTTTAGGAAGTTCAGGATCTTGAAAAAATATTTGCCAAAATCTTTACAAGTGATGTTGTAGGGTCAAAATAGGAACTCTGAGCAGCTAATCGGGGTTGAAAAGAACGTCCTAACAGAGCAAAAGATATATCACCGAAGAGGAATGGCAACAAATTTTCAAAGATTGAAACCAATGGTGACCAAAAACACGTGGTAAAAAATTTTGGTGAAAATAAAACGGGACCCGAGACAACCCCTTCAGAGGCATAAAATAAAGGCAATACGTAGCTTTGGGAAGTTTTGGACGTCCCGAAGAAAAATTGCCAAAAAATTTTGCAGGGAGCCCATAGTGTCAAAATAGGAATCAATGGCAGCTAATTAGGCTGAGAAGGCCATAAGAATGTCCCGAGAGAGTGAAAATGACTATTGTTCTCTTCTTTTGAAATGTCTCCAAAAGAGGGATGATAACAAGTTTTTAGAGGCCGAAATTGATGGTGGGGTGTGTAGTGGTGACTAAGAACATGTGGTAAAAAAACATGACGAGAATAAGATGGAGCCCGGAATAGACCAACGTTTCATCCAAAGGCCAAAATAAAAGGATATAATACACAACTTTGGGAGGTTCCGGGGTCCTAGAAAAAAATTGCCAAAATTTTTACAGGGTACCTGTATGGTCAAAATAGTAACCTTGAGCCAGCTAATCGGGGTTGAAAAGGTCATAATAACTTCCTAGGAGAGCGAAAAATCAATTGTTGGCTTTTTCCGAAATGTCTCCGAAAGAGGGATGATAACAAATTTTTAGAGACCGAAATTGATGGTAGGGGTCTAGTGGGGACCAAGAACACGTGAACGATGCCCGGGATAGCCCCTTTTGAGGCCTAAAATAAAAGTTATAATACACAGTTATGAGAGGCTCCGGGGTCTCGGAAAAAAGTTGCCAAAAAATTTACAAGAAGCATGTAGGGTCAAAATAGGAACCCTTTACATCTAATTAGTGCTGAAAAAGGCATAAGAATGTCTCCGAAGAGCGAAAATGACTACTATTCCCTTCTTTTGAAATGTTTCCGAAAGAGGAATTTCGAAACCGATGGTAGTCTGTAGGGTCCCAGAAAAATTGCCAAAAAATTCCGGGGTCCCAGATTAATTACCAAAAAATTCACACGGAGCCTGTAGGGTCAAAATAAGAACCCTTGACAGCTAATTAGGGTTGAAAAGGGTATAAGAATGTCCCGGGAAAGCGAAAATGACTATTGCTTCCTTCTTTTGAAATATCTTTGAAAGAGGGATAATAACAAGTTTTTAGAGGTCGAAACTGATGGTGGCGTGCCCAGTAGTGACTAAGAACACGTGGTAAAAAAATGGCGAAAACATGGCGGTGTCCGAAATAGACCAACATCCCCCCTCTGGGGTCTAAAACAAAGGCTATAGTACACTGTTTTGGGAGGTTTCAGAGTTTTGGAAAAAAAATTGCCAAATTTTTTACAGGGGGCATATGACAAAAAATGGTCAGCACTAGCCACTAGGAACCCTAAGCAGCTAATTGAGGTTGAAAAGGTCATAAGAACGTCTAGGGAGAGCAAAAAAGTTATGGTTGGCTTCTTCCAAAATTCTTCGTAAGAAGGATGATTATTTAGAGTCCGAAACCGATGGTGGGGTGGCTAGTGGTGACCAAGAAAACATGGTAAAAATTTTGTGCTAAAACAAAACGGGTCCGGGATAACTTCTTCGGAAGACTAATAAAGGCTATAATACACAATTTCGGCCGAAAAAAAAATTGTCAAAAAATTTACAAGGATCCCATAGGATCAAAATAGAAACCACTGGCAGCTGAAAAGGCCATAAGGATTTCCCGGGAGAGCAAAAATGACCATTGTTCCCTTCTTTTGAAATGTTTCTAAAAGAGGGATGATCAAATTTTAATAGGCCGAAAGTGATGGTGGGATGTCTAGTGGTGACTAAGAACACGTGGCAAAAATAAATGGCAAAAACAAGGCGGAGCCCTAGATAGACCAACAGCCCCTTCGGAGTCTAAAGCAAAGGCTATAATAAACTGTTTTGGGAGGTTTCGGGGTCCTAAAAAAATTGCCAAAATTTTTACCGGGGGCGTATGTCGTACGGTCAATAATAGGAAACATGAACAGCTAATTAGGGTTGAAAAGGTCATAAGAACGTTGAGGGAGAACGAAAAAGCTATTGTTGGCTTATTTCGAAATATCTCCATAAGAGGGATGATATTAAATTTTCGTAGTCCAAAACCGATGGTGGGGTGTCTAGTGGTGACCAAGAACACATGGTAAAAAATCTGGGCGAAAACAAAACGGTCCTGGAAATGCCGTTTTTGAGGCGTAAAATAAAGGCATACACAGTTTCGGGAGGTTTAGGGGTCCTAGAAAAAAAATTACCAAAAAATTTACAAGGAGCCTGTAGGGTCAAGATAGGGACCCTTGGCAGCTACTTGGGGATGAAAAGGCCATAAGAATGTCCCGGAGAGCGAAAATGACCGTAATACATAGTTTTGGGAGGTTTCGGGGTCTCGGAAAAAAATTGCCAAATTTTTTAGCTGTGGGTGTATGGTCAAAATAGGAACATTGAGTAGCTAATTGGGGCAAGGCACACCAAGGCGTCAGAATTGGGACTCCAGACCTGAAAGGCGCAAGGAGACCTAAAAGGCGCATTGATGCACGCCTAGGCACGTGAGGCGCAACTGTGTGGAGCGCCTCTAGGGTTTCCTAGGTTTTTTTCCTATTTTTTTGAGGCGCACAACCCTTTTGCGCCTTAGTGCGCCTTTCACCCTTTAAAACTAAGGGGCTGAAATGGTCATAAGAACATCCTTGGAAGGGGATTAAAAAGAAAAAAAGAAAAAGTACTATTTTCCTTTCAAATATCTCCAATTTTGAAGGGATAGTATATATTAAAAGAGGAGGGAAAATGGATTTCTACCCCTCCTTCACCAATCAATTGCCCAAACAAGGGAGCTTGGCAGCTTACCCTCCTTGCTCTCGATTTCCTTGTATCCAAACAATGTGTTTATGGGAAAAAAAATAGACTAAATTGAGCAGCATAAATAGATCTGTGTAGACTCGCAAACATATTGAACATCCTAGTTTTCTGCCATTCCCTTTTCTAAATGAACCTTACTCTAAGCTCCAAAGGGGTGTGTTTTTTAGTTACAAAAGTATGTTTCTTGTTTAAACTTATAATTTAGTGAAGGAAGATTAGAAATCATGTTAAATCTTTTTTAAAGTGGATGAAAAGAATAATAATTTTGTGTTTCAGTATGCTACTATGCCTTTTGGGAGCGAATTAACTATGCTAAGTAGTTTTGTTTGCTGCTTGTTTATTTCTGTGAAAATAAAGATCTTTTCTTTTCATCAATTATTCCTTGGCCCCCTCCTAAAGATTAGACGGAAAGAATTTGCTAAGTTTGGTGGATTCAGACCTTTGCATAAGGTCTTATAGAATCTTTGTACTCTAAAATATGAACATTGGTGGATCTCATTAATATTCAAGCACAATATACTACTTTGTATTATGCAAGGAAAGATGACAATGTTGATGAAATCATTACTAGTTATCATTAGTGATTTAATGTATAAATTTCTGGTTTTATCCAAGAATGCTTTAACTGAAAGGACTGTTTATTACACATGGACAAATTAACTTTCTGAATGAGTGAGAGAGGGTGTTAGTGAAATTTATCCTTCGCAGAAGCGTTTTTCCAAAATTATGGCACTTTTTTCAGTTGCTTTTTTTTGAAAACACTAGTTAGTTTTAGGACTGAATTAATTCTCCAAAAAAGTAAGAAACAGAAGCCTTCCAATACAGAAACTTAGATGCAGGGTGCTCTTTTGTTTGTTGTCAACCTGCCATATTGCAACCTCTTTGGACAATAGTGCTTCAATGTTATATTGTACACTGAGGCTTCTAATTCCTTGTTAAAATGCTTTGAGTCAAGCATTTGACTATTGTTCTTTTTACAGGTCTGTGTTCTGGGCTTTGTTTGGAGCTATATACTTATGTTATGGAATGCCAGAGGTTTATCGTGTACTTTTTGAAGTGTTTGGAATGGACCCAGAAGATGAGGAATGCCAGCCAAAGAAAAGAAGGCAGCTTGAAGATATTGATTACGTATCTGTGGAATTTGAAGGCAAAAAGCTCAGCTGGCAAGATGTAGCTACATATAGGGTAAGTTTTTCTCTAATAGGTTTATGGAATTTATTGTTCACCTTGTATTTTTAGGAAGCAACTAAATCTGTCTCATATTTTTGCTACCAAGTTAAAAGTCTAGATGAATATATGTTTGGATAGTGGCTGAAATTTTCCGTATGGGGATGAATCGATGGTGGAGTTTTATGGCTTCAGTTAATTTATGATGTTTGCGCTCTTGCTGCCATCTTTCTTCACCTCCGTGCTGCTAATATATACTTTTTTTTGCCTTCAGCCTCCTGAAGATGCTCTTTTTGCACATCCAAGGGTTTTTAGAGCCTGTGTGCCCCCTGGCATGCATCGGTTTCGAGGAAATGTATGGGATTTTGATTGCAGGCCCCAAGTTATGAAAATATTAGGCTATCCTTTGCCGAGGAATGATAGAATTCCAGAGATCACTGAAGCGAGGAATATCGAGCTTGGACTTGGGCTGCAGGTATCTTTTCATTGGACTATGGGATTGTCGAACCTTATTTTAAATCTTGCGTGCGATTAGTTACTAATTAGTATATGAAAACGGTCGTACTCACTTTACAAGACTAGCAGGATCCTTGGGAGGGTTCTGTTGGACACAATTTTACCATAGAGTCTGTTATCAGGGCTTGCACCCATACCTTCGTTTGCCGATAAAATTTCTGATGGAGCAACTAAAACATATTATGCTAATAGGGCACCACTAACTCATCTTGCCAATGGAAAACCATTTCCCCTTGTAATCTGCGATCTAAACACCATTATGTTTTAGGAGTTGTTTTCACATATGAGCCAGCAAGCTAAAGTTTCCTGAATGTGCGGGGTAGGGATGGTGTTTTTTGCGGTTGGAAGTGATTTGCAATACTGCTATACCTTACCTGTTATATGTAATTATGAGCTAATGTTGCCTGTTATATGTAATTATGAGCTAATGTTGGTCTTCTGCTCAGGGACACCTAGTGTTCCCTAGTGTGCTTGAAAACTTATAATACTAATATTTAGTTTCATTTCGTGATTTGTATAATCATCTTTTCTGTAAATTGATAGCATTATTACGTCAAAGCTGGCTGGGGAAACTCCTCTGATCATTGTCATTTTTTATTTACATAATTGCAGTTATGTTTCTTGCACCCATCAAAATACAAGTTTGAACATCCTAGGTTTTGTTTCGAGCGACTGGAGTATCTTGGCCAAAAGATCCAGGTGAACCTTCTGGCATTTATAGACTTGAAGTTGTAAAAGATACAAGCATTTTGAACACTATCAATACTTATTTTTTTGGGTGCAAGAGCTGATATATATATTTTTGGTTCTTTTGCAGGATCTTGTGATGGCTGAAAGGCTACTTATGAAGCATTTGGATGCTCCTGGAAAATGGGTTGAAGAGAAGCATCGCCGAACCCTGATGAACAAGTTTTGTGGAAAGTATTTGCGTGAGAAGTATCTTCACCGATTCATCATATACTCTGATCAGGTTCAAGATGCTTATGAGCACAACCGAAGGCTACGCAATCCTGCCACACAGTCTGTTAATCAAGCCATTCACGGCCTTGCTTATGCTGTTTATGGTAAACCAGATGTAAGACGTCTGATGTTTGAGATCTTTGATTTTGAGCAAATACAACCAAAACCTGTATGATTTCATCTCTGTAGATTTAGATAAGTATAACATGTATCTTTTGGCTCCAAATTTTATTATAGGGGGTATGTAAAGAGATGTAGTTCTCCCATTTTACGCTGAAAATAGCATTTGTTAAATTTTACAGAATACTGTAACAAGTTAGGGAGGCAGTGAGGCATATAACCCGAAGTTTAAGACAGAACAGTAGAATGTAATATATTCCCTATTTTGTATGCGACGGAATGTATCATGTATGTAATTTCAGGTTCGCAGATAGCAACATGGAAATTAATTTTTACATGTGAAGATGTTACTACAGCACACCAGTTTTCACTTTTCAGGTACCAATTTTTAGTTCAACTATCAAATTGGTATTATTATTTATTAAAATACTTCGTGATTAACATTCAGAATTAAATTACATGGTTGCTACTATTAGGATTGTATTGATACTACCATAAGCAGTAAAATTGGTTTTTAAGTATTGATCCTTTTATGCTATTGAACTTTTGACGTTTTAATTGTTCATTATCCTACATTATTGACGGAATATTGTTAAAAATTACGGAGTAAATAGTGAAAAATCGATAAGTATGTTTGGCAGTTTGAGCCTTGCTTAAATTCGAAGCTAAATTGGATGAAACTACTATTCACTCTGTCAGTCCTCATCCATTAAACTAACAAGAAATCATTTATTTTATTTAAAAAAAAAAAAAAAAACATAAAACAGAAAGTGGTGATTAGACGGGAAATATTCTACGGAGCAGTACATGGTTAATAACCTCCGTAATAGGCTAATACTAATCAAAATTAAAAAAACCAAAAAAATAAAAAATAAAAATCCCGAAAAAAGCGAACAATAATTCAGAATAATGTAGAGCTCCTTTAATTTCTGATTCTCATGACATGGAAATCGATATACCAATACAATCTCAACCTTTCGCCACTCTTCACTCCTCCTTTGTCTAACAACAACAACAACAACAATCCTTTCACACTTTGTTTCTCTTCACTCTTCTTTTGGCGCTTCTCTTTATTGTGCGCCATCCTCTTTCTTCGTGCGCCTCTTTCTTATCACCCTTCTCTTATCCTACGCCCACCTTCTCCCTTAACCTTCACCTCCGAGATCTCCTCCATGTCCAAATCTCGCGTTTATTCTGACGTCAATGTTCTTCGCCCTCGCGAGTATTGGGATTACGAATCTCTTACTGTTCAATGGGGGTAATTTTATTTTTTACTAAACCCTAATTTTTTTTTTTAAAGAATTATTATTTAAATGGTTTTTCTTTTTTGTCTTTTTTTTTGTTGTTAATTGATTTGCATGTTGGTTTTTCGGATTATTTGGATTGTTTTGTGATTTGATTTATTCGGATCTTTAGCGGATGAAGGTATATGGTGTTGTGATGGTTGAATTGAAGTTAGGGTTGTTGTTTGGGTTTCACTTGATTTGATTCTTTATTTCGACGTGCGGTTTTCGATGTACTGTTTGCAAATTGAAGGTATGACAATGTACTGATTGAGTTCTGATTGGTTGTGATGTGAATTGGTGTGATTGATTTACGAGATTTTGGTTCTGCTGCTTGATAGAGTTGATTTTGGGCTCGCCGCAGCGGTTAATGAAGACTGACGTCTAGTGAATTTCTCAGTGTGCTCAAGTAATTTTCATTAGTTTAAGCTTACGGAATCTAAGTTAAGTTTGATTCAGTAGAGATAAGTCGACTTCACTTAATATAAGTTTGGTCTAGTTCGTTCAGTAAAAAATAAGTCCAATTGGAAATGAGTTGGTGAAGACAAGAGAGATGGCTTGCTGCCTGCATGTAATTTAGTTACATTTTCTCCCTGATTTGAATTATTCAGGTATATAGGATGTTTTGTTGAAATGGTAGGTAAATTGGATGAAGATATGGCACATTTGATTGAAATGGTCGGCGAATTGGATGGGAGCTTTTAAAGTTGTATGTGATTTGGGTATGCCTTGCATATTGAAGGGGAAATTCTAGCTTAGGCTAGCATTCCTATAGGGGACAGAATTTGGGCTTTGAATTATTGCCATACTCATAATGTGAATGTGGAATAGATACTTATACTATGTTGGATGTATGAGCATACTGGAAAGGATTAGATAAGGAATGAGGTTAATAGGAAGAAGGTAGGGGTGTTATTATTTTAGGATAAGATGAGAGAAAATCGTTTGACATGGTTTGGGCATATAATTTGTAGACCGAATAACACACTGATAAGAAGGCATGAAGGGTAAAGGACAGGCTGGTGAGATGTTGAGGAAGACCTAAGCAAACTTGGATCGTAGGCGACATTAGGTCATTAGAGTTTGTGGAGTATTTGGCGTGAAATGACGAAGAATTGAAGGAGAGGATTTGAGCAAATGAGTTTTGTCATTCCTCTTAATGATTACGTCATTTCACCCTTTTTTTTTACCAAGGCTTTGTTGTCGTTGTTGTTGATAATGCTTTTTTTTTTTTTTTTGCCTCAAGTGGTTAATTTGAGTGGACCAAGATCAAAAGTAAGCCCCCGCTCAAAAATTGAATCACCTGCTCTTCTAAGAAACAATAAGGCTTTCGGTGTTATGGTGTATTAATTTATTACAATTTGATTGATTTGGTATAGGTTGAAATTTATGGGTATTGAGTTGATGGTATTGATTTGACATGCTTTTTTCCCTCTTTTCTCTTCCTCGTGGTGAGGTCTTGTGTCATTCAATTTCCTTGGATTTTTAAATTATGGCACCGTAGGGTGAGGTTGCTACACTCCTATTACATATTCAATCAACTAGGCTCAACCGCTCACTTAGGATCTGAGTAGACCACACATGGTTTTTGGGAGACATAAGTAAGAAGTCTAGAATCCTGTTGTATTTCATTGCTTATGTTTGTTTCCTTAAAGAGAAAGGGGTTCCGGATCTTCCATACTTGGTGTATAATTTTGTCTTTCTGTAGGGAATGGTTTGCTGGAAGTTTCATAATAGTGTTTTAGATTTTGGATCTATATCTAGGTCGACTTGGTGACTGTCTGAGTATGGTTTCATGTCTGCGAAAAAGCTTTTGGTTTGGAGACAATAAAGATTTTGTGGTGCAAGTTCTTAGAGGAGATTGGAGCACCAGTTACTTATTTTTGAGCTACTAGAGGCATATATGATGGTGAAGCCTTGTATTTGGATTTGGACGTCAAATAGTAATGGATTGTGCCATTCAGTTGATATTGAGTTGTATCGTTGTAGTTATGTTTCTCTTCTTATTGTGCTTATAAATGATCAGGACGATGCATCTTGAATGAGATCCTAATGCTGACCAGAATTTTTAGAAGGCTATGTTAGAAGTTAGAACCTTTGGCTAGTGCTTGTTTTAGAATGAGTAGAACAAAGATGGCGTATGTTTGCCGTAGGTAAAGTTTAGTGAATTATTTTGATGCTTCCAAAACATAAAGAGTTGGTAAACACATCAATATAAGAGAGTTGCTAATTTGCTTGAACTGAGGGAATTGGTGGCTTTATCATTNAAAAGTAAGCCCCCGCTCAAAAATTGAATCACCTGCTCTTCTAAGAAACAATAAGGCTTTCGGTGTTATGGTGTATTAATTTATTACAATTTGATTGATTTGGTATAGGTTGAAATTTATGGGTATTGAGTTGATGGTATTGATTTGACATGCTTTTTTCCCTCTTTTCTCTTCCTCGTGGTGAGGTCTTGTGTCATTCAATTTCCTTGGATTTTTAAATTATGGCACCGTAGGGTGAGGTTGCTACACTCCTATTACATATTCAATCAACTAGGCTCAACCGCTCACTTAGGATCTGAGTAGACCACACATGGTTTTTGGGAGACATAAGTAAGAAGTCTAGAATCCTGTTGTATTTCATTGCTTATGTTTGTTTCCTTAAAGAGAAAGGGGTTCCGGATCTTCCATACTTGGTGTATAATTTTGTCTTTCTGTAGGGAATGGTTTGCTGGAAGTTTCATAATAGTGTTTTAGATTTTGGATCTATATCTAGGTCGACTTGGTGACTGTCTGAGTATGGTTTCATGTCTGCGAAAAAGCTTTTGGTTTGGAGACAATAAAGATTTTGTGGTGCAAGTTCTTAGAGGAGATTGGAGCACCAGTTACTTATTTTTGAGCTACTAGAGGCATATATGATGGTGAAGCCTTGTATTTGGATTTGGACGTCAAATAGTAATGGATTGTGCCATTCAGTTGATATTGAGTTGTATCGTTGTAGTTATGTTTCTCTTCTTATTGTGCTTATAAATGATCAGGACGATGCATCTTGAATGAGATCCTAATGCTGACCAGAATTTTTAGAAGGCTATGTTAGAAGTTAGAACCTTTGGCTAGTGCTTGTTTTAGAATGAGTAGAACAAAGATGGCGTATGTTTGCCGTAGGTAAAGTTTAGTGAATTATTTTGATGCTTCCAAAACATAAAGAGTTGGTAAACACATCAATATAAGAGAGTTGCTAATTTGCTTGAACTGAGGGAATTGGTGGCTTTATCATTAGATTAGTCCCTCTTAATGTGTATACCATTGGGTGGCTAAGGTGGTTTGGAAATGTTGATGTGTTTGCTAGATAATACTAGGAAGATGTTAGTAATGGTGAGATGATTTAGGCTTTATCAAGACTTGGAGAATGACTTCACTAAAGTATGCATGAAAATGGCTTAGATGGCGTGCACTATATAGTGGCAAGTAGTTAAGAGTTTTAGAGTATTATAATTGCCCTTGTAGTATAATGTAAGTGCAAGAAAATTTGTGCGGAGGTAAGTTGAGAAAGCTGCAGAAACAGAATTGTAGATTTGTACGACTTTCTAGTCTTTTACTTATTAGTTGGAAACTGTAGACAGTGGTGTCTTTTACAGGCAACCTTATCTGTGACCATTCTAGTTGTGCCATTCTTGCCCATGTTCAGTGTTTCTATGCCTGTTCCTCTTTTTAGCTGACCTTTGCTTCTCTTTTTTGTCTGTTACCTATTTATTGGAGCATTAAGTTTCATGTCTTTGCTACTGTTAGTTTTAAGTTGTTATTATCACTAATAATATAATCAGTTATCACTCTTTTTGTCATTTTATATTTTCTTTAGTGTTCTATATGTTCAACTCTTTTCCCCCTCTAAAAGCTATTTTACAACCTTTTGATCTTCTGTATATTGCTGTATTTAGCTTCGTTAGTTCATTGGTAAATAGTATATGTTTCTTATTCTTTAAAAGATGTTTTGGATACAAATTTTCTCGTGGGGATTTATTGTTGCTGTTTTTTCCTGTCTAAAGTTGGTTTTCGTTCAGCCAAGCTTATCTGCATCCTTATCGGCAACAATGTCAGAGCTTCACCTTATTTTGATTTTTAAACAGTTTGATTGTATTCACTTGTATCTTACTTTATGGCATATGAGACTTAAGTCTTGATGGAAGGGAACTAGATTGTATCATTTAATTGCTTACTCTGCAATGTTCTTTTAGCCTGCTATGCTTATTGTATGATGTGGTCTTCCAACCTTCTAAGCGTTTTTTTCTTGTAAAGTTTCCAATTCAAAATCTATTTGCATCTCTCCATTCATAGGTCAAAACCCTTTTTGTTATCCTTCTAGTTTGGGAAAGATGGGGTCTTTCAACTGGATGAATAACTGTATAAAGAAGCTATAAGACTATATCTATTTGAAGCAGAGATATAGGATTCACTGTTGGTGGTTTATGTAGATGTTGCGTGCTTTTATTGTGGAAGGGATATAGTTGGTTGATTTTGTGCTAGTGCTAGTTTGAAATTTATGCTTTGGGGTGCATTGAATCTCTTTATATACTTAGAGGTAGTTTATCTGTTTATGATAGGGAAGTTTGGATCTTTAGAGAGGAGGGGAGTTTTTTGGCCGTAGATTTTGGGTGGTGTTTTTAGTGCATTTGATTTGAGGCTTGTAGTGAAGTGCCTCGACTGTATCATGTGAGATTATTGTTGCTTGAGCATACTTTTCTGTTGCCCCATAAATTATTTCAGCTATTAATTCATTGGAAGAGCATTGTCTTTTAGTTTAATAGATGGAAAATGGGAAATGAACTTGAATTGTTATTTGTTTGCATCCAACTTTTGGGAATTGTTGCTTTTCTATCATTTTGACTTTTTACTTCTCTTATAACTTGGCTTTCTGGAACTAGTGTGTTTCTAGTTATCATCAATCTTGTCATGGTTAATTTCTTAGTGATCAAGATGACTACGAAGTTGTGCGGAAGATTGGAAGAGGAAAGTACAGTGAGGTTTTTGAAGGAATAAACGTCAACAATAATGAACGATGTGTTATCAAGATTCTGAAGCCCGTAAAGAAGAAAAAGGTGAATCTTCTTTGTTGCAGTCATCTCAGACATGAATCATTTGCTGAATTCTTGTATTGGCGTTTAGTTTGCAAGAGTAATTTTGTTTCTGGAATAAATTTTTATGCTTTTTGTCATGTTTATAAAGATTTAACCTGAGAAGTTATCATTAGGGGTTGTTTGGTCAAGACTTTCTTATTTCGTGATTGGAACAGGGGATTTTCACATACAGTTAATCTTCCCCTCGTTTTGTGGGCTGTGCTTAGATGCTAGTTTACGCAATATCCACAAATACTTATTTTTTCTTGTTGGGGTAGTATTTCCTAAACTTAGGACAATCTAGCTTGTGGTACTAGATGAATGTCTGGTTTTTCATCAATTTTCCAATAAATTTGCTTAGAAAAAAACAAAAAATAAGAAGGGGGGGGGGGGGGGGGGTA
>PYUH01000164.1:479622-495972 GCA_016808085.1 Suaeda aralocaspica
GGGGGGGGGGGGGGGAGGTAATTAACACGCATGTTGCGAATATTGTGTGTGTGTTTTTTTTTTCCAATTTTTATTTTTATTTTTTATTGTATGTATATGATTCACTATTGATGGGGTTCCTATTGACTGTTTCGATTATTAATTGGAAGCATCGACTTGAAGCCTTTTCTCAGGGATTTTAATTTTGCTTTTACAGATTAAACGAGAGATAAAAATTCTTCAGAACCTGTGTGGGGGCCCAAACATCATAAAACTGCTTGATATTGTCAGAGATCAGCATTCCAAAACACCGAGCTTAGTTTTTGAATTTGTCAACAGTACAGATTTCAAAGTTCTCTATCCCACACTATCTGATTATGATATACGTTACTACATCTATGAACTTCTGAAGGTAATGTGAGCAAAATGTAGGTTTCATTGTTTTGTGCTATGCCTTGTTGCTTTTTAATGGACTGCGGTCAGCTATGCTTTAGATACTGAGAGCAGAGTTATGCGTCAGTCAAATATGTCGTTCTAGTTGTATTCCTTGCTGTTTTAGGTTTTTGTAAATTGCTTCATCATCTGCCAAACCAGGGGAGCTAACATATGATTTCCAAAGCTTATAGTAATTCAGTTTTGCACTAGCTGATGCAACTTAATTATTTATTTGACAGGCCTTAGATTACTGCCACTCACAAGGAATAATGCACCGTGATGTCAAGCCTCACAATGTCATGATAGACCATGAATTGAGGAAGCTCCGTTTAATTGATTGGGGTCTGGCAGAGTTCTACCACCCTGGCAAGGAGTATAATGTTCGTGTGGCTTCAAGGTTGGTGCTTGGTTTGAGCATTGAAGTGCATGATGTTAACAGCATCGTTGATCCCTTTTGATCATTGAATAAGCTTTCAGTCTCAAGTTCAGAAAGATCAAGACGTCTTTCTTTTAATTCTAACAATGTTTAACAACTGTACCATGTTTGCAGATACTTCAAGGGACCAGAACTACTTGTTGATTTACAGGACTATGACTATTCTTTGGACATGTGGAGCCTTGGTTGTATGTTTGCTGGAATGGTGAGCTGCATTTATCATTTCTCCTTCCAATGCATGTTCTTCACTTCCTCATGAATTACTCATTAAGTCATTATACCACTTTTTTTTCTTTTGATTACAGATATTTCGAAAAGAGCCATTCTTCTATGGCCATGATAACCATGACCAGCTTGTGAAAATTGCAAAAGTATGCTTCTGATGCCATTTAAAATATACTTTATGAGTTTATGGTTCATTGGTTCTGAAATTTTAATCATGAAGTTGATACTTTTTTTTGTCCAAATTGCTTTTTGTATTATATGATTAGTCTTTATTGAAATAATGATAGTATGTATTGTTCCTTGGATAAAAGAACAGTTACCACTAAGTGACAAAAAACTGTTATTTACAAGCTTGTGTAGTACAAAGCAAATTTCTAGTTTCCACGTGTAATTTTTCCAACTTCTGAGGTACATTGTGTTGCAAAACTTGCTTTTCATTATCATTCAGCGTAAATTGAGCTCGACACGATTGGGATTGGGTGAGAATATAATATGTTGTTCACAGCAATGTTAGGAATAGAACGATCAGAATTAGCCATTTAGGTTGAGTTTACTAGCTTTTATCTCTAAATAGACTTGCTCTGCATAATTAAGCATCTTTATTGTTCCAAACTTCCAATAGCTTTGAATGAGTAAATGATTGCTCATACTTTGCAGTCCCATGTCAAAGATAGAGTTCCAAATTTGTGGGCATGGCTTTATTATTGTGCAATGGATGAAGGATGATTTTTTGAATTTTTTCGATCAGTGCTTTCTTATTTTCTGGGGAACAAGATAGAATTGTCAAAAAAAGCTCTTGAGATATGATTTTGTTTGGCATCACCACATTACACTTTGAGAATGGATGGTGAGTGGATTTATGTGTCACTGCAGTGTTTATGAAGAGTTGCTGGCCTCTTTATGTGCCATAGCCCTCTTTTGAAAGAGTTTTGAATAAAGTTGGTGCTGGAAAATTTGAGAGGATAATGAATGATAGCTTCTTGGAGGTTATTTAGGCGCAAGCCTATTTGCTGCTAGCCTGTTAGTTAGAGATTCTATTTTCTGCGTGTGTGCTTTTGCAAATGTTTCTCGACTGCCTGTATGGTGGAAAACTATTAAGTTATGGCATTTAGTGGCCTTAGTTAAACCATATTTACATATAAGTGACTAAATACATCTCACATAGCCTCATACTTTACAAAAAGTAATTTTCCAGTATCAATTCTGCCATCACTATTAATTGAATTTATGATTTATGTCTTGCTGGGAAATCAGATGCGAGTATTATTCTTTTATATTGGGATGACAGTTATTCCCTTTTGTTTTGTGTGTTGGAAGAAGGAGAGAGGCGGGCAGTGAGGCATAATCTTGTTTTCTTCTAATAGCCATTATTGTGCGACTTTATTCTTGATTCCAGGTGCTTGGGACAGATGAATTGAATGCCTATCTGAACAAATATCATCTTGAGCTTGATCCTCAACTTGATGCTCTTGTTGGGAGGTATGTTGATATATATATATATATATATTGTCTCTTGATGTAATTTTAATGAATAATTTCCTCTTTTTTTGGGGGGTAACTATATACTATGTTCTGTATGGGACTCGATATGTTGTGTTAGCTGTAACCAGTTGATTGCTGAAGCTATTTTATCTTATTAGTATCTTGATCCATGTACCTTTAGGCACAGCAGGAAGCCATGGTCAAGATTTGTAAATCCAGATAATCAACATTTAGTTTCCCCTGAGGTAATGCTCAATCCTGGCTTTTTAGTTATTTTAATATATGGCATTTTATGATTTGAATGAGTGACTTTATAAGTTCTTATACCTTGGGCAGGCTATCGATTTTCTTGATAAACTTCTTCGCTATGACCACCAAGATAGACTTACTGCGAAAGAAGCAATGGTAATTTTCTATTAAATTGTTGCAACATACTTTAGTGCAAATCGTTTATATTCACTTGTGTTATCAGACATGGAAAATTTAGGAAGGAAAAGAATAAAAAAATAAGAATACAAGCATTTGTTTTTTTCCATGCACGAAGCTATGAATCGATATTGTGAGGCTTGTTTGTATAGTCAATTTCTTTGGAAAGATCATCTATCTTAGCTGCCAAATCTACAAAGTAATGTGAAAGGGTATCTTCTTGTTCACTTTAGTTTTGCTTTGTGGTGCGTTCAGTTTTTAGGTTCACAATCAAGTTTGGCAATTAGTTTTTTCACGGGATTGAACCTTTTCCGATTTCACAAGGTACCCTCGTGGCTTCAAAAATTCATTGGTAACTGAACTTTTGGAAGTACCCATGATAACCAACGTTCTTAAGTTTTTTGTTAATTATCTTTAATTACCCTCAAATTAAATAAAATTTAATTTATCATACTAACTAAAACTAATTAAATATATATAATTGTCTCCAAACCTATTAAATAAAACTAATACAGCTACCACCGCCACCTGCAAACACACTCCATCACCACCCAATCACCGCCACTGCCTTCGAACATGACCATCCAGTATCCGCTGGAACCATCACCACTCAAACTTAATGCCACTGCTATAATCATTCATCGTCGACATTAGAAACCCGAAAACCCAACAAAAACAATTGAGCGTTCTCTCCAAAAAAAGAATTTACCCAAAAAAATGCAACCAACTAAATTTCTTTGAAGAGCGATGGATTTTGCCCAATAGAGTAGTTACCTATAGAGTGGGTAATGCAAGAAGTTTGATGATGTTCCATGCTCATAATTTAGCAAAATGACATCAACACTCTTCCCTCACCACCACTTAACTCCCAAACAAATTCTCAACATTGCAATTTGAGTCAAATTCACATCATGAGTATCAAAGTTATTGTCCAAATTCTGACGCAAGTGGGGTTTTCACCATCATTGTTGTCGGAGTAAGAGAAATAGCGGTTAATGAGATTAAGAATGAGATTTGGGGATTTGAGGGATTGAAGATGGGTGGGCGGAAATGAGTATCAAAGTCATCGTCTGACGCAAGTGGGGTTTCCAACTTCCCACCATTGTTGTTGGAGGAAGAGAAATAGTGGTTAATGAGTTTAAGAATGAGATTTGGGGATTTGAGGGATTGAAGATGGGCGGAAAATGAAGACAGAGAAGAGTTAGCTAGAGGTTTATGAGATTTGGGGGTTTTGATGATGAAGAGAAGCAACATTAGGTAAATTTAATTAGCTTTAGTTATATAGTAAATTAGCTTTAGTTTTCTTAATTGGAGGTATTTAAGAATAAAGTTAACAGAAAATTTAACGTTGTTAGTTGTTAGGGGTACTCGATGGATTTTTTGCAAAAGTTTAGGGGTACCTTGTGAATTTCCGAAACCATGGGGGTATCTCTTAAAATTGGAAAAATTTTAGGGGTACCTTGTGAAAAAGCCGTTTGGCAATTGATTCATACCAAGGTTATCAACCTCCTAAGGGGTGTAAAATTTACTCTCCTTAAAGATAAGAAGTTGTATTGATTAATTTATTTATTAATCAATCGTCCATTCTACATTCCAACCTGCAAGTAATTGCTCCATATGAGGTTTTATCTTACTAGAATTAAACTTCATATTTGTGTCTCCTTGATTGATATGACTTTAGCTGCTGTGATTTCTATTTCAAAGTCAACCTTCTTATTAATACTCTGACTGGTTGTGACCTTAACATGATGCCGTTGATATTCTTTTAGGGGGTTATGCTTCCATGTTAAGTGGCATAGGAAACCTACTAGGCTCCAATAACCTCCATGATTTGTGTGTATTGCAGGCACATCCTTATTTCTCTCAAGTTAGAGCTGCAGAGAATAGCAGAATGCGTACCCAATAGCTCATCATTGATGTGCTATGCATGAGAAAGTATGACCTTCAATGTAGGTTGTTGCATGTTGATTATGGTCCCATCTTAAACATAGCTATCTACAGCGTCAGGTAGACGGCTGTAATTGGTCCGAGAGATTTTATGTAACATGCATCATTACTCATTTTTCTGGAACTGCAAATGTGCAATACTACAAACTATTGAGATTGCCATTGTCATGGCTGGAGCCCTCTGCAACTTCTGATATTGTTTGTCACTGAAAAATATAGTTTGTGAAATAGTATCTGCGTGACTGAATACTGTGGCGGAAGTTAAAATGGAGCTTTTTATGTACCAAAGCTGACTTTTAAGAGTCAAATTCGTATTCTAGTTTTACCAATGATCATTTTTGACAGTCACTTTTGCTAACCACATATTTTTTTAACTTGAAAAAAAAAACACTAATTATAATTACTCGTCACTCAATATCTCAGTTTTTGATAACTAAGGCCCTATTTGAGACTTATTTTTGTTGAAAATAAATAAAAATAAGATGAGAAAACCAGGGCCTAAGGCTTATGTTTTTACATCTTAGAAGTTAAAAACTGATATTAATACATCTTGACAGCCACAACGCGGCTAAAGGTTGCATATCTATGTAAACTGGTTTTGATATGTAGTTATTGTTTAAAATAGGCAATAAGTGGTTAAAATGCTTGTATCACATTGGTCACTAGATGATCTTAGGAGAGCAAAAAATACCAAAGGTTCCTACTTCGTAAGAACAAGACTTTAGACGGTGACTTTAGACGGTGAATTTAGACATGGAATGTCTTATGGTCACTTATAACACATGGTAAAAATATTGTGATAAAACAAGATTGAGCTTGGGTCTACCCTTCATAAGGCGAAAAACAAAGGGTAATAATTCATACTTCTTGGGAGATTGGAGTCCTTAAAAAAATTTGTAGAAAACTTTACATAGTGTCTCACTATAGTTAAATGAGAGCTCTTGTGTGGCTGTGCAACTTGTCGTTGTTTGAATGGCAATTAGACAAACCTATGAGAACAAGAAAGACCGGAACTTCCTTATTTAAAAAATCCTATAAAAGGGAAATCGAACAACTTTTTAAAGGGTGAAATTATATGTAAAAGGAAATCGAACAACTTTTTAAAGGGTGAAGTTATACGTATGGCATCTATGGTCACATACAACACAAAAAATCAGGTCTGAGAAGTCTCAGAAGCCCAAAATGAAGGCCTAATGTGGTATTTTTTTTTTTAAAATCTCTGAGGAAACTTAATAATTTTTTTGAGGCTTGAATTGAACGTGGGGGCTCGTGGGTTTACCCGAAAAAAAAGGATGGAAACTATAGGAAAAATAAAAAGTTTTTAGAGGGTGAAATCGAACATGGGGCATCCTATGGTCCCCATAAACCGGGCCTGTAATCCATAAAAATATGGATGATGAAATCGAGCTTGGGGCGTCCTATAGTTTCCTGCATCACGTGGTAGGTAAATCGGGCAGAAACAAGATGAACCTCATGACAACCCCCCAGAAGGTGAAAAACTAAGGGTATAGTTTATACTTTTTGGGAGTTTAGGGATCCTAAAAAATATTGAAGAAAATTTTACATAGTGCCACTATGGTTAAAAGAAGGTTCATGTACAACTTGTTGTGGCTCGAAATGTAAGTAAACAATCCCAAGAGAGTAAGAGGAAATACTTCATAAAGAGAATCTAAAAAGTTTTTAGGGTGTGAAACTTGGCATTGGGGCATCTTGTGATCTCATACAACACGTAGTATAAATACATGGTGGAAATAAGATAGAGTGCAAGACAACCTCCCGGAAAGCCGAAATGAAGCCTATAACTCACAATTTTTTTGGGGTTTCGGGATTCCAGAAAAAATTTGTCGAAAGTAATACATGGTGCCCCTATGATCAAAAGAGGGGTCTCGAGAAGATTGTTGGGGTTCAAAAGGTTTCAATCAAACCCAAGAGAGCAAGAAAGACAATTGCGTCCCTGTGTTGAAAATAAAGAGAACATATCAAGTTTTTAGACGCTTAAATCGAGTGTTGGGAGTACTAGGAGAAAACATGGTAGAAGTACTAGGCAAAAACATGATTTGAGCTCGAAATAGCCCTCTGGAAGGCGAAAACCAACGTTATAAATTCACAATTTTATGATGACTCGGGGTCTCAAAAAAAAAATAATAATAACAATGATAATAATAATAATAATAGCTAAAAGTTTTATATATTGCCCCAGATGTGGTAAAAACAATTATTCTCTACATTCGAATTATCTTTGATCAAGGGATGATAACAAGTTTTTATAGGTTGAAAATGATTGTGGAGAGTCCTATGGTGACCTAGAACACGTGGTAAAAACAGGGCGATAACAAGACGGAGTTTGAAACGGCCCCACCGGGAGTTGAAAACAAAGGCAATAGCCTTCGTTTGAGGCCTCTAGAGGGGGATTTCACCATGTGTTTTTACCACATGCTATGGGCCACCTTGGGACTCCCCCCGATCGGTTTTGGCCTCAAAAAAGTTGTTACAATCCCTCTAATGAACTTTTCAGAAAAACAAAAAAAAAACCTTTTTCAGTACTCTATAAACTTGTTATAATCTCTTTTATAGCCTTTTCACCCCGAATTGCTTGACCTTGGATCATACCTTGATCACACGGGCCCCATGTAGAAATTTTGGCATCTTTTTTTATGGGACCCTGGAACCTCAAAAACAGTGAATAACAGCCTTAGTCAAAGGACACCAGAGGGACCATCCCGGGCTCTGTCCTATTTTTGCCATGATTTTTTTGCCACATGCTATGGGCCACCTTAAGACTTCCCACGATTGGTTTCGGCCTCAAAAAACTTGTTACCTTCCTTGTTATGCACTTTTCGAAAAAAGAGGAAACAACTTTTCCGAAACCCTTTAAAAACTTTTTAGGATCCCTCTAATGACGTTTTCAATCAAAATCGCTCAATCTAGGTTCATACCTTTACCATATGAGACTGTAAGTTTTTTGGCATTTTTTCTTCGGTGACCCTGAGACCTCAAAAACAGTGAATAATAGCCTTCGTTTAAGGCCTACGAAGGGGCCTTCCTGCGCTCCATTTTATTTTCGCACAGTTTGAGGCCTTCCTTCGTTTGAGGCCTACGAAGGGGCCGAAATCGATCGTGGGGGTGCTGTGAAGGTCCATAGCACGTGGTAAAAAAACGGGGCAAAAAAGTGACGGGTCCCGTGACGGCCCCTCTGGAGGCCTGAAACAAAAGCTATTATTCACTGTTTTTTTGGGTTCCGGGGTCCCGAAAATATGAACCCAGACCAAAGGATTCGGGGTGAAAAGGTCATATGAGGGATGATCAGAAAGCCTAAGACAGTCCCATGTGAGGCTGTTTTTCCCCTCTCTGGAAGAGGCCATAAGAGGGATCGTAAGAGGTTTTTAGGGGCCGAAACAGATCGTGGGGGGTGCTGTGGAGGTCCATAACACTTGGTAAAAAAAACGGGGCGAAAAAGTGACGGGGTCCGAGACGGCCCCTCCGGGGCCTGAAACAAATGCTATTATTCACTGTTTTTTGGGGTTCAGGGGTCCCGGAAAAAAAACTCCCGGAAATCGTTCGGGGTGCCCGTAAGGTAAAAATAGGAACCCAGACCAAAGGATTCGGGGTGAAAAGGTCATCTGAGGGATGATAAGAAGGCCTAAGACGGTCCTATTTGAGGCTGTTTTTCCCCTCTCTAGAAGAGACCATAAGAAGGATCCTAAGAGGTCTTTAGGGGCCGAAACCGATCGTGGGGGGTGCTTTGGAGGTCCATAGCACGTGGTAAAAAAATGGGGCGAAAAAGTGACGGGGCCCGGGACGGCTATTATTCACTATTTTTGGGGTTCAGGGGTCTTGAAAAAAAAAATTTCGGAAATTGATTGGAGTGCCTGTAAGGTTAAAATAGGAACGCAGACCAAAAGATTCGGGGTTAAAAGGTCATATGAGGGATTATAACAAGGTCTTAAGACGGTCCCATATGAGGCTGTTTTTCCCATCTCTACAAGAGGCCATAAGAGGGATCATATGAGGTATTTAGGGGCCGAAATCGATCGTGGGGGTTTCTGTGGAGATCCATAGCACGTGGTAAAAAAACGGGGCGAAAAAGTGACGGGGCCCGCGACGGCCCTGTCGGGGGCCTCAAACAAAGGCTATTATTGACAGTTTTTTGGGGTTCCGGGGTCCCGAAAAAAAATCACAGAAATCAACTGGGGTGCCCGTAAGGTAAAAATAGGAACCCAGACCAAAGGATTCGGGGTGAAAAGGTCATATGAGGATCATAACAAGGCCTTAAGACGGTCTCATATGAGGCTGTTTTTCCCCTCTCTACAAGAGGCCATAAGAGGGATTATATGAGGTATTTTGGGTCCGAACCCGATCGTGGGGAGTGCTGTTATGGTCCATAGTACGTGGTAAATAAACGGGGCGAAAAAGTGATGTGGCCCGAAACGGCCCTGCCGGGGGCCTAAAACAAAGGCTATTATTGACTCTTTTTTGGGGTTCCGGGGTCCCGTGAAAAAAAATTTCCAAAATTTTTCGGGGTGCCCGTATGGTCATTATATGACCCTACACCAAGAGATTTGGGTTGAAAAAGCCTTAAGGGGAATGAGAACAAGGTTTTAGACGGTTCTCGGGAGACCTGTTTTTTTTCATGACTGCCCACGACCAATTTCTTCCCCAAAAAACTTGTCACTATCCCTTTTATTTCTTTTCCAAATAAAGTTAAAATCAGCTTTTTTTCAAGACTTTCTAAATACTTGTTATCTTCTCTCTTATAACATCTTCATCACGAATCAGCTGTTCTAGGTTCATATCTTGACCATACGGGTTCCTTGTAAAAAATTTGACAACTTTTTTTTCGGGTCTCCGGGATCTCAAAAAAAGTGAATAATAGCCTTTGTTTGAGACCTCCAGAGGGGCCTTCCTAGGCTCCACTTTATTTTCACCATGTTTTTATACCACGGGCTATGGGCCACCTTAGGATTTCCCATGATCGGTTGCGGCTTCAAAAAGCTGTTTACCATCCCTCTTGTGGGCTTTTGAGAAGAAGAAGAAAAAAATAAATTTTTTCAAAACCCTTTAAAAACTTGTTATCATCTTTTATGAACTTTTCACCCCGAATTGCTTATTCTGGGTTCATATCTTGACCATACGGGCCCCTTATAAAAAATTTGGCATTTTTTGGGACCTTGAAACTTAAAAAATGGCGAATAATTAGTTTGAGGTCTCCGGATAGGCCGTCTCGGGTTTCGTCCTATTTTTGCCCTATTTTTTTTACCACGAACTATGGGCCACCTCAAGACTTCCCACAATTAGTTTCAGCCTCAGAAAACTTATTACCGTCCCTCTTATGCATTTGAAAAAGGGAAATACAATTTTTTTCCGAAACCCTTTAAAAACTTGTTATCATCCCTTTTATGGCGTTTACAACCCAAATTGTCTGGTTTGGGTTCATATCTTTACTATGCGAGAATCTTGTTGGCATCTTTTTTTCAATGACCCCAGAACCTAAAAAACAATGAATAATAGCCTTCATTTGAGACATCTTGATGGGCCTTTCTGAGCTCCTTTTTTTCTACATGTCTTTTTATAACGTGCTATGGGCTACCTCAACAATCTCCAAGATCAATTTCGGCCTCAAAAAACCTTTTACCCTTCTTTCTATGGCCTTTTCGAAAAAAGGAGAAAACAACATTTTCTGTGAAACACAATCATTTCCGAGACCCTTTAAAAACTTGTTATGATCCCTTTTATGGTCTATTCAACCCGAATCGTCTGGTCTAGTTTCATATTTTGACCATACGGATACACTGTAACATTTTTAGCAACTTTTTTTTTTCGAGACTCCGGGTCCTAAAAAATAATAACCTTAGTTTACTTCTAGAGAGGTTGTCCCGAGCTGTCTTATTTTTGCCCTATTGTTTTAAACACATGCTTTGGTTCACCTTAGGACTCTCCACGATTGGTTTCGACCTGAAAAAATTTGTTACCATCTCTCTTATAAACTTTCCAAAAGGGAAAAATAACAATTTCCAAGATTTTCTAAAAACTTGTTATCTTTTCTCTTATAGCCTTTTCACCCCGATTCACATGATCTAAGTTCATATCTTGACTATACAAGTAACTTGTAAAATTTTTGGCATTTTTTTGTCCGGGACTCTAGAACCTCAAAAAACAGTGAATAATAGCCTTAGTTTTAGGCCTCCGTATGAGTTTTCTCACGGTTCGTCTTATTTTCACCCTTTATTTTTTACCACATGTTATGGGCCACCTCAAGACTACCCATGATATGTTTCGGCCACAAAAAACTTGTTACCTTCTCTCTTATGGCTTTTCGAAAGAAAGGAAAAACAACTTTTTTCACTTTTAAAAATTGTAATCATCCATCATATGGTGTTTTCGCCCCGAATCGTCTGGGTCCATATCTTTACCATACGGGCACCATGACAGTGTGGCATCTTTTTTCCATGACACCGTAACCTCCAAAAACAGTGTGACATCTTTTTCCCGTGACACCGTGACCTCCAAAAACAGTGAATAGCCTTCATTTGAGTCCTCAGCTCTGTCTTATTTTCGTCTGGTATTTTTACCACATGCAACAGGTCACCTCCCGATGTAGCCCTAAACTATAAAACTTCCTTAAATGTTCACACAACCAAAAGTAGCCTAGGAATGGCCTATTACTTTGAAGAATACTCCCCTAAATGCCCTGATGCCCTGATGCCCCTCCTTCGGATGCTACTCTTAAATGATTACATAACTCATTACATTGGTTTCCTATAGCATTTCAACTTCCAAATAACGACCAAAGTGTTGACAAGGTCAATGACCTAGTAATGATATGATTAGAGGCCAAGTACAGGAACTGAACAAGTGAACAACCACCTGTCCCATGTAAACCACTTGTATAGGATTGGTCACAGCAGCACTTCGGAATAATACTACTTGTTCATTTTTATTATGTTGGAATAATGCCATTTACATCTAGATAAAAATACGTCAGAACGGCATAAATAGCCAATATTTTTACAAGCTAAAGCACTAGCATTTACAATCTGATGTACTTGTAACAAGCCAAGGCTGGTTCAAGCCTGGTTGATGTTTTGGAAGAGGGCAAACACCTAGGTATTATCTCAGCGAGCCAAACAAGATGGACATGAAAGGAGTGGTGTGGATCCACGTACCTTGGATGACTAGCACCCCCTGCTTAGTGAACCAATCATTACCTACAATAAAGTTATCTACGAAATGACCCCACATCTACACAAGGTGTGGCCCAATGAATACACATAGGTAGAAGCTCAGAATGGAAAATTGCAAAGAGCTTCAGGTATATTTGGCTACCTATAGCTGTGACAAGATGACAATGTAATTTGTATCCAACACTATGGCCAGAATTGTAATGAAGGGGTGCCTGTCATGTGGCTTTATTAAGTGTCAAGCGCAGCATGTTAGGATTTAATGCTTTGTTGATGCTGCAAGTTCATGAAAACCATGTGCAAGGAAGTTAGGATGGTGACAAGCATACAATACTCAACAATGTATCTAGGAAGAAGTAGTCTCACCTGTAAAGTATGTTCCCAGAAGGAGATGACTTACAGCTAATCCATTCAGGGATTATTTCTTGCAATAGTTTTAACTGCTCCTCAACTTCATCTGTGAAAGCAATTTGAGTCAGTTATTACATTCAGAATAAGGTCCATAATTTAAAATTGGAACTCAAAAATCTAAGCTCACTTTCATCAGTGATATCCGAATGACACTCAGTTAGGGCACGAATCAGAGCCTCTTTTCTAATTGCTGAATACTTGGGATTCTGAAACAACATATATATTCTGTCAAAAAGCTTAGGAAGGTTCTCGATCACTTGCTTCCTCTTCATCATTTCTACAGCTTTCTTCTCTTTCTCCTTCAGCTGCATGAATAAATGCAAATGTTAAGGGAGAATCAGAAGCAGATATAAAGATATCAGAAATAGTAGACCAGCCTTGGAAAAATCAGATACCAAAAGAGATCAGTACCGATTGTAATAAATTTTCAGGAAGAATGTTGGCGATATTAGAGCATTCCTCATCTTCAATTTGAAGTTCAATATTAACACTTTTTGAATTGCTCCCAAACTGAAGTGACCTAACGCAGGAAGGCCGATTAGAAGTTTCACATTCTGAACCGACGGAACTATCATCTACACTCAACCTAAACTTCTTAGGTGTTCGCAAGCTTGGAGTGACTGGTTTGAATGGAGTTCCAGCAGATTTTATAGGTGTTCCCTGCTTCCTCTTAGCATTTTGTGCACTGCAAATTTCACCATCTACATGGGCATTGCTCTTGATTTGACCTGCTGTTATTTCATCTACAGCAGATATGAGCTTAATTTGACCAGCAGCTTCACCATCTTCAAGGGGCTTGAGCTTGCTTTGACCTGCTGATAGTCTACATGGCATCATTTCAGGTGGAAGGGATGTAGTCCCTACATATCTAAATACTTTTCTGCCTGTAGATGAATTCAAGACAGATATAGATGGTGATTGATCTGTGGATACTGATTGACTGTTCATTGATTCACTGACTGACTCTGCCTCAGAAAAATGCTTCCTGAAGGACGGAGGAAAATGCGAGGCTTGTGATGTTTCAGGCTCCACATCTATACCAGAGTGTTTATACAAATGAGAAAGTGTACTCGACTTTTTGAAGGTTTTTGACGATCTGGAACGCTTTTGCTGATTGAATGGTTCAGGCAGTTCCTTTTCAGGTATCTCAGATTCCTGTATTGAGAATTCAATTGTGATTTTGATTGTATTATTCCATAATTGGTGTGCACTATGACCAAGGACCATAGACAAGCATTTAAATTTTCTTTTATTTTATAAGAAAAACAGATAGCTAAAATCTAAAAAATCTGTTTGAGCTATTTTAGTCCAAATTGCCCACAACAGTCATGGAATTTCATTTTAGTTTAAGACAGGTGTATGATCCAATGTATTGCAGTATTGCCCACAGGAAATTCATTAATCAAAGGCTCCCATTAGTTCTACAAGAATCCACGAACAATATCTCAGAATTTTGGGAGGAAACCCAGAAAAGAGAGCTGGCAGGATTAGTGTCAGTATCTCAAAAGCCTAACAAACCAGTGGCGTTTTAAAATAAAAATACAAAAGTATTAGAACCTGAAAAATTCATTGTCTAAACTGAATTGCACCCTTCATCTTTTTCTCACCTATACTAATCCATTGTAGTTTCTCAATATCAAAAGCCTTGTTAAGAGAAACCGTGATATTTAAAGACAACCACAAAGCGGAGGAACTAACAATTGACCAAATATCTCTTTTGATTAAATTTTACCTAATGAAACAAGGTTTTTTTTTCCCCTGATTGCCTAAACCTAAAAAACAGTAAAAAACAGACAATTGCTTCACACAAATCACAAAAAGTTATGATCTGCCAAAACACATGTATTCCATGTTTACCTCAAGATGATCTCTTGCAAACTCCAATAACTGTGAAATGATACAGTCCCTCAAACAGGAACGTCTAGTTCCTTTCTGCCTTCTTTCTGTAAGAGTCATTGTGATGTGAAGATCGTATTTCATGCAACGAGTTTCCTCATCAGCCATCAAAACCCTTTTGATTCCAATCTCGGGCAAAAGAAACATCAATTGCGCCAAGTGTTGATGTGTAAACCTCCTAAAAGTAATACAAATATGAAGTTACTACTGATCCAGATTGTACTTCCAGGTCTCTGGAAACAAACTTCCTGCAGGTTAGGATTTAGAGCATATCCATAGTTGTAAACGAGGGGTTAAATATAATCAGCTTTAGCATGATTAGTCTATTGAAGGAACATGTTTCGGAAAAAACAAAAAAAAAGAAAAAAGAAAGAAGAATTCAATTATAAGTTCTTTTTAGGAAGATTTTAACAAAATGAAATCAAATATGTATCCATATAGGTATTATAAGCATATAATTGTTTCCTTGGTCATGATAGGCTGTGCTCATCTACTTATTATATGAGGAAAACTTTAAGCCCACTAAGGGGTCCAAAGAAGCTATTCAAATTTATGAGAACAAACATTCAAATATTCCTTTCAATTATAATTATAAACCTGGTGGAGAAGTGGGAATCTGAATTCTTAACGTAATGGCTCATCCTTTGTTGACATAGTAACAAGCTCTTTTAATTCTTTATCCCTTATCTGACGGCACCACCAATAGTGTGTTGGTAGTCAATACAATGTTTCCCTCGATTTCTTCGATCATAAGTATAAAGTAAAACACATCTATCTTTAAAAACAAATTTGAACTCTATCCTATTCAGTTCCATCACCCCAAAGAAAAGCAAAGAAGACATTCATTGAACCATACAATGAAGAATAACTTAACTTTCCAAGTAAAGGTAGATGTGAATCTCCATATCATGAAGCATGGTGGGGTGAACAGAGCCTGGAAAATAATTAAGCTTCCAAAGGCTAAAGAGAATTTGGTTCCGCTTCCAAAGATTGGACCTAGAAGGACATAAGTTCACCAATTTGGCGAACATTATGAGACCCTAAAGAGGATATGTAGTTGAGAACATGTATAACTTGATCATTAATCATAGACCAAAAACAAGGTATTTCAACTACACCTAAATGGAATATTTTCCCAAGTTATAAATAATCGAAAGAAGGGAGAATGGCCTAAAGTAGGGTTCGGGCAATGAAGTGGAAAAATGCTACGGAGAGCAGATTGAGGCCTAAGTTCACTTTTGATCTTTAACTATCAAGAAATCAAATAAGCTACGACCTCTGCCAATTTCTACAGCATTGCAGCTCGTCTGAGTACAATACGCAAGTACAACAACTACAGATTAAATGATGAGCCATTGCAGTTTAGTCATTTACATTACATAGAGCACTCGCCAAAATAGAGTCACAAGAAACAGCAGGAACCATCAATGTCCAGTGTACGTCGAATTTTTGGGTAATATTGTTTACAATCACCTCAAATTCGCTGTGTGAAAGCTATTCTATTTTATGGGGTCCTTTAGAAATAGATACACAGCATTAGAGAGGGAGTACAATACAATACTTACAAAATAAAAAATGGATTTGGTAATTGAATGAAAGGGCTATCATTCATTTTACATTTCACAATTTAAACGATTAAACGAATTAATGAAAGATTACTAGAGTTCCACTTCTCGTCATTTAACCAACTAAACTGGTCTAAAGCAACCGGGTCGAATCGGGTCAGGTCAAAAGACATAGCGAAAAGCTTATCCGACAAATTAGACTACAACAATAATCATGAAAAAGATATTCAATTCAATAATCCAACACTTAAGCTAAATAACAAAAAAAACCGCCATTATTTTCTTACAAAAATGAAAAAAAAAAAAAAAAAAAAAACATCAACCGTAAACAAACAAAAACACCGCCATTATTTTCGTACTAAAATGAAAA
>PYUH01000164.1:497618-512786 GCA_016808085.1 Suaeda aralocaspica
AAAAAAAAAAAAAAAAAAGCATACCTCTCTGACATGGTCTCAATCATAACCCTAATCTTGTTGAACAATGGAATTGTTTTGCGCAAACGAAGCAACTTCAACGAGGCATCCAATGCATCGAAAAACCTCAATAATATCTCATACCTTCATCCAAAAGATATCAAATTTTCAGAATTTTTATTTAACAATATTGAAATAGTATATCCAAAAAAAAAAAAAGTCGTTAACTTTGTGAAGAGCTTACTTCTCAGGCAAAGGAAGAGAATGACGATGGTATTTGATTCGTTGAGGAGGATGTGGAAGCTTCTTCGGAGTTCTAGAGCTGATTTGATCGGACGGTTCAGGCTTCATGGCTACTGAAGATTTTTCCGGCGATTTGAATGGATCGGACGGCTCTAGTTTCATCCTGAATTAGAGATTGTTTTGCTTCCAAACACTCAGATCTGATTACGGCGGAGTACTTTTGTTTGAGGGAGAGTGCTTTTTTGCAGAGTTTCAGCTCGAATTTCAAGGAGAATAGGGTGGTAATGACTGACGTGGCAAGTTATTTGGCGCTTAATCTGACGTGGAAGAATATGTGTCTTCTTGCCATGTAGGATTTGCCGCTAAAATGAGCAGTAAAGTAGTAAACCCTAACTGTTCATACTCCATATAAGCCAGGACCTTAGAAAGCTATTAAAATTTGAAACTAATAAAAATTTAAAATTCAAACAATCGATGATTTTTTTTTCCTCTACAAACAATACGTAATAAATTTAACCAACTTTCATACTTCATAAAAATTGATGACTTCCACAAATTCAAGTTTTCAATTTAACTTGCTCCAGATAATTTTTGAAGTGGTTGAAATCAAATGTCTTTATACCACGGAGGGTTGTAGAGGTAGTGGTGAAGTCATTGCTTTAGGCCCTTTTGATCCCAATTCATTTGTTAAAACAACCAAACTTGGTAATATCCAAATACTACAAAAATTTATTAAAATATGAGAAAATAAAGTATAAGTAACATATTTACAGAATTATCTTGCTGAAACTCAGGCTAACACAGCCATAAAAGCCCTCCAAGTCCAAGTCTCTATTCTTTAAACATACAAGGACCCTTATCATACAAGTTCAAGCCTCTACTGTTTACTTAGGCAACAAAGCTAGCTTCCTCGCTGTCAGGAAGCACAATATCGAGTCTCATCATTGGTTTATATTTCTTAGGGAGTACAGCGCCAGCTTGCCGGCACACTTCAACAACAGCAGGAGCCTTCCCATAAAACCGCTTCAGCTCATTCCTTAACGGGGGCCCACTAGGATCTCGAACATGCCAAACATAATTTGGTGGGAATACTTCCTCCACTGTTGCATCTTGCCAACCATGCTTCCCGTCCCTCCACTGGTGCTTAAATTCCCCACAGAGTTTTGCATCATGGCCCCATGGGCCCACATGAACTTCAGGGCAATAGCCACATGCTTTCACCGAATAACTTGCCATCAACTTCCTCACACCCTTTGAAACAGTTTCATATGCATTCATTGTCTCTTGAGCAACTATAGGCAGATCGGAGGGCGATGGAGATGGAAATCTCAACGAAGCACCCTGTGTATCATACTTTAGGAGAATCGAAGAATCTCTAGGAGTAGGTGTAGGATCCTCTAGGAATCCACCTCGGTCAATGATTTTCTTCCCAATCATTCGAATGGGTTTGGTTCTCCGGCGTGACGGGTAACCTGGTATTTCAACGCCAGCTTGGATACAGAGTTCAACAACAGCAGGGATCCGATCATAATCAAACCTGGTTTCGTGCTTGATTCGTCGACCAAAAGGGTCAAAGAGATGGTATGACTCAATGAGAGTAAGAACATCATTAACCGATCCCTTAACCCATATGTGTTCACCTTGACGCTGATTGCTACTTGAGCCAGTGCAGTTCTTTAGTCGGTGGCCAGTCTCAGCTACATGAATCTCTGAGCACTCACTACATAATATAAAATCCACTTAGTAAATAGTAAATTAAGATAGATAAATCAACAAAATAGGATGTACTCCAAACAATGAACTCCTTTCGTTTACTTTGAGCTAGAGGTTAGTAGTTTTAGAGCGTCTAATTATGTGTTGGGAGTTTCCATATTTGAATTTAGAATTACTGAAAATTTAAGCAAGTATTTTAAAGTCAAAGCATTGACGAATATTCCAAAACTAGATTTCTGTTGGCTAAAAGCTCGGAATAAAACCAAATAGCACTAACTAGTTATCCAACTAAATGAACTTACCTACAAGCATAGACTGGAACTGTGTGCAAGAGTTGTGCCAGACCTCTGATCAGAGCCTCCCAAGCAGACAGAACTTCATGTGCAACAGGAATCAGTTCAGAGACTAGTAACCCATTGTTAGGAGGTTCAAGTCGCTTTTCTATACCCATCTGAGCAAGTTTCTTTTCGGCCCTTGCTATTCTCTGGATCTCTTTTATCGGCACTGGATAGGGCTTTTTCTTCTTCTTGGGTAATATAGGTGGAAGATCCACGTTCTGTGGAAGTCCCTCCTTTTTCACTGATCGATAAGGTTTTTTCTTGTTCCTGGATAATATTCGTGGACTATCCCTGTTCTGTGAAAACCCCTCCTCTTTCACTGATCGATCTCCATTCTTCTCCTGACTCCAACAGATGACAGCCCAAGATTGTGTTTGCAAACTTTCTGTACGAGTCCATCGGTGTGTGGTCTGCAGTCAAAAGCAACTCTTTTATGGTCCTGGAACAAGCATACATTCACATACTTGGATTGATATCGAATCAATAAATAAATAAGCTTCTCTAACTTGCACCACTAACTATACCACCTACAAATTACTCCATTTTTTAAGTTCTTCACTGTGACAGTGTAGAACAAAGAAAGGTTTCCCTTCTACCAAGCAGAAGTATACTTGCATGCTTGTGAGAGCTTCAAATTAGATCAAACTCATCAAAGCATTCCTCAAAGATGACCAAAGCACTCTTACTAAAATTTAATTTAGCTAAAAAAGTAGAACTTCTTGTTATAGCTCATTATATCAAAAAAGAAGGATGGGACTTATAAGTTTTGACGCATCTGTTGCACTGGATTCCTAGTCAGTGGCCGGTAATTGCCAACAAACCTCTTTGTTGACACCTATCCATGAATAGAAAGTGCAGACCCTGTAACTGAATTTCCTATTGAAAACAAGGCATACCATAAAAAGTCTAAGAATTATCTTAGGGACTCCAGCTCAGGGAGATCTCAAACGAGGTAGGAGACTAGGGGGAGACCGAAAATGACTTGGTTGGAAGGTGTTAGAAAAGACATGAAGCTTTTGGATTTGCAGGTGAACTGGGTTCTTGATCGCATGGGATGGAGGAAGAAAATTTATGTGGATGACCACATGGAATGATCAATTTTGGTTCATGCAACCGACCACAATTATGGGACTAAGGCTTTGATTGATTGCATTGCCTCAACTTCCAACATAACAAATACTATCTATCATAAATTTTCCAACTTAAGACATCTACAAACCGCATTACTAGACATTATGATAATTGATCCTTACAGAAACACTAAATATATATTAAAAGCTTGGCTCTTGACATTTAAGTAATCACATTAATACCTAAGATAATAATCAATGAACAAAATTCTTTAAACTCATTGAAAACAACTACATCCCAAGGCCACTAGAACTAATCTAAAATTAACAAGTTAGCAGTGCCATTGTACTTTCCATCAGCTAATTCTTCATCGCGTAAAGTAAGATACCTTATTCAATATCAAATGTTAAGCGGGTAAGATAGGGCATGTTGTCAGCCAGATCTCCTTATCAATTTTTCTATGCATATTAGGCATAGGATTCCTTTTATAATTACAAACAGCCATTAGCAGTTTTCTATCCAAATATTCACCATGATACTTGGAAAAGAAAGCTTATTTTTGGCGAATTTTGATACCCAAGTCCTACCACGCTATCAAGGAAGATGATATACCCTTTAAGGAACTTAATAGTGTAAGCCTTAAATTCTTGTCTTCTTCTACCTGATGCAAAAAATAATAATAATAATAATAATAATAATAATAATAAGACGCAAACGCCTTACCGGAAACTTATAGACCACAGATGGCTTATTACGAGAAGCCGTGCCTCTGGAAATTAGAGAAAGAGGAACCCTATAACATTGGGCAGCAACATCCATCAATTTCCTGCATTTGCAATCACAATAAGCTAAACTCATAAGCTTTCAAATTGGGACAACAATATAAATGAGAACTAATTGCATACAAATTCATACTGCAACTACTTTCAACTTAAACTCATCAAAACCCTAGGTTGATTAATTCGTGAGTCTATTACTACAGTACTAGTCTCTAACTAAGCCCAAAAAAAAAAAAAATTAATGCAACGAGATAGAATGAAATCACAAAAATTGAAGTTAAAATTAACAGAAATATGAACAATATTGTAAATTATAATTAAAGTGAAAGGATAAATTTCTTTTAACATATGGAAACATTCTAACCTTTTAAGAGGAGGAGATGCTAGTGATGTTGCTCAGGTGTCGGTATGTTGGGGTTTACAAAGGACAGTGAGTGATTGAGCGGCGTGACGCTTTGGCCTGTGTTGACAGACTAGTAGTAGCTGGTAGTGGACTGGTGTCTGGCAAAGTCACTGTGAGGGTGGAAACTGGGAAGGCTGGGGTGATAAAATAATACGGAGTACTACCTCTGTTAAAGTGTTTCAGTTTTTAGTATGTATAGATAACGAGTGTATTAATATACGGAGTACAATACTTCGTACGGCCTTACTCATTTGGTTTGGACTTTGGACTTGTTTGTGTCGGAGTATTTGTTTGTTTACAAAACAACTAAACTGAACTGAAAGGTTTTTATAAGGATTAATGAATAGTAAAATAAAAGAAGAGCTGAACTGAACTAAACTGAACGGATCTGAGCTGATTTTAAACTGAAGTAAACAGGTTCTTATTACCGACTGACCGAATACTTCATCTCACATTATTATTGTCTTGTTGAGGGACTTGAGGGGTTTGCACAAATCGGTCTTGCTAGGAACTTGTCGACCCTTAAAAATTAACCGTTTTAGATTTTCGAACTGAATTTAAATTCAAATTTTTTTTTTTATCTTTACTGGAGTAGATTGGCTAGAGTAGTATTATAACCTTGAACGTAATAGTAAAATGAAAATCCAACCCATCACAAATCCATTTCCATACTCGCTCTTTCTTAGACTCCAATCTCCGTCTCCTAAACTCACAAGGAGAAATAGTTAGGGAGCCTAACTAGCGCTCTTAGACTCCAATCTCCATCTCCTAAACTCACAAGGAGAAATAGTTAGGGAGCCTAACTAGCGCTTATTGTACTAGGTTAGTCGTCTACTTTACTAGGTTAGGGAGAAACCATGATACTTTTTTGAAAATAGAGTTTACTTTCAATTTAGTCGTCTTTGACCATTCCTATTGAGGAACTCAATTTTACACGTTTGGCCCACTAAATAAATTTATAATATATATACTCTTTCAACTTCTTGCCTGATATCAGTGATATGTTTATTAAACTTGACATCTATTTATGAAGTACTTATATTTGTTATGGAGTCCATTTGGTTGTTGTTTTTAGAGTTTTAGTCTTGGTGAGACATTTGAAACTTTCAATTATATCATATCCCTCCATCCAGCTTACAGCCACAAGTCTAGGGCTCTAAGTTCAAGCCTATATATAAATAAACAAAAGCATTGCCTTGCACATGGCACTAGTCCATTGAACAAGACCCAAGAGGTGTTTCTGCAATTTGAGATTGAAACTAGAATAGGCTGGTGAACTATTAATTAACACAATTATCAAATGCATTGACATTTAGCATAGCGTTTAACACTAAGCATAGAGTTTTACATCAAGCAATCACATAACGAGACGAGAAATATACGAAGAGTTTATGACGCTAACAATTTGATACACATGACACAATCTTTGCATGAAAAGGATCAACCAAGTTTCCATGATTACATCCTTAAATAATCATGCACTCAGCCATCAGCTTAGCACGGGTCATTTCTTGAGGTGGGGAAAACAAGCATCAACAGCCTGCTTTGGATGCTTTGCTTCAGCATGCTCTCGACATTTCACCTCTGAAGTTGTGCAAATAAATGTCTGCATACATACCTTGCACTGCATACATCATTTAAAGTTAAAATCCAACATATAAAGTCCAATGAAGTAGAGGGCAAGGGATACTTTCAAGTAATCATCTAGTAGTATAGTCTTTTCAATCTTAATAATGAGAATAATAAATACTAGTACAATGTATATTTCTTAAAAATGAATACAACTTATTCAATCCAAAGTCTTTTCAAGGAAATCAAAAGGGCAGATCAAGTTACACCCATTACAATGTCCACAACAAATAAAGGAACAAGACACTCTGTAACAGTCTAACATCAATAAACCAAAATGATACAGGTGGGGAATGGCCATAACAGTCATGAAAATATGCACAATTCTCACACAATCGCATTGTATATAGTATTCCATATGAATCAACTGATATGCACAACATTATATACACAAATACAATGGTACAAGGGACAAAAGGCAGCATACAGCCATACAGTGGCACTTTGGCACAAAGAGCAGCATTCAACAAATCAGAACTACAGAGTACAGAAGCCTAATACTGTTAGCTTTTATACAATCATATCTAAGATTAAAAAGAGTTTGTAATCAGATAAATATCGTAAAACATAAAAAAGAAATGACAAGATGCAGATTAGTAGGGTAAATCAGTAAATAATATAATAATAATACGTAGCTTATTCGAATTCAGATGACAAACAGCCCGGTGTAATTGTTACTAAAGCAGCTTAACTATATAGTATATACAAGTCCCCCAATTATGGAGACAATCTGACTAACAATAAAAGAAACACATCAGCGCTCTGTACATCAGCATAAATTGATATGTCATACAGACATGTGTAATAGTCAAGGAGAGTTGGACCAAGACGGACATGTATGACATGAAGTTGGTGGTAGGAAATAGTAATGGACTAATGAAGCAACCAGGCAATGCACAAGAAAGAGAGACACATAATGTGGGAGGAACTTGGTGGTGAAATTATAGGTGGTACAACAATGCATAGAAAAGAGAGGCACAAAACGAAAAGGTGTAAGAGCAAGAAAGTGCCATCAGGTTTTCCTATAAAACAAGTGCATGAGTGCATCTATCTATAAAAGTTCAAAGACTACTTATGCCCGACCGACTAGGTATAATCATTAAGCAAGTAGCTTTTCCAACAGCTCAAACCTCCACCTCAAAAACACACAAACAAAAAGCAATAATCTTTGCAGTTGTAACAAGGTAGAGTGGTAGAACTCTTCATGATTAGTCTCATATCATGTAACAAGGTTTAATTTCATATCACTGTAATTAAAATAAAACTATGACATGATTAATTAATTATCCTAGGTCGAGATAGCCTTTCACAACAATAATCATATCAATTTGAAAGCAAAGTATCAAACTGACCAAAATCAAACAATTTGATTGAATAACCTCACCAGCTAGAATTTTAGATCACCATATAGCTTTGTTTTCAAATAATCTCAACCACACACATACGGAAACACACTAAATCAGTAAATCCCTATAACAGCAAAACATACAGTGATGGAATTGTGATCTAAAAACACATCAACTAAAGCACAAAACGCAGATAAATCTCTTTCGAAAGCGGTAGCGTTTCAATTAAGCAGTATCCACAAACTGTAGTTGTTCCCGTTATTCAACTTGAGCAATAATAGAAGTTAACAATCACGATTTCAGCAATTAAGATAACCAAAAGTAGTTCACTAGCACATACAATCACTGATCAGCTTGACAATTAAGCAATATCTTTAACAGCATAAAACTAAAAATTTAAGGACAAAACATGCAAGTGCAAAATACTAGAAATTCAGGAATAAATCATCAATACCTGGATGTTCATGGCTTTTTTATTCGAATCCAGTTGGCTTCCTACACCAAATCAAACCATAATTGAAAATTAAGCATACAAATTCAGCTATTTTTCAAACAATTAATAAGTGTAATTAGATCGAATAATTAATCACAGAAATCAGCAATTAAGAAAGATTGTCATAAATAAAATAAAATAAAATTTAACCTTTGGAGGCTTTGTTCTTCTCCAAATTTCTCTCACGAGCAGTCTTTGATTTTTGGGCGTTACCTCCTCCCATTGTTAAATTGATTGGTGCAAACCCTAGAATTTTAGACTAAAGGGAAAGGGGTTTAATTTGTGATGATAGAGAGGTCAAGAAACAATGGGAAGTGGGAAAATTTAAGGCGGGTAGGAAAAAAAAAAAATAGGTGCAAGTGGTGCAACCCTACCTTGGCCCTACTACACTACTACCTAGTTGAAATTGTATTCCAGCATAACAGCAATACCATATTTCAATTATATACGCGTCATCCACTTGTCAACGGCCCACCGCCTACTTAATATGGTGTTATTGATGCAATTAATAATTCTATTTCTGGAATTAAAAAGTAAGGATATTTTAGAGGTGATCAGCCTTAATTCTGCCCGCGAGTCCGATCTGGCCTGAAAAAATGCGGGTGGACAACATATTTCTGGTCCGATTTTTTCAACTTTTCCGCGGGCTTTGGTAGCTTAAATTTAAGAAGTTTAGTTGATTTTTTAGGTTTGGCCTGAAAATGACCGAAAAGCCTGCCAAACCTGCTTTAAAATTCTGGACTTTTGACAACAAGAATTGGACCCGAACCTAGGCACGGCCGGCTCGAGCCCGATCGGCGGGCCTTCTTTAATGCGGCAAGCCCGGCCCATGATCACCTATAGGATATTTGTTCCGATTATTAATTTTGAAATTGGAAATATAATCAAAATTGAATATCCAAAAATCGAATTAGAGTATAATGTTTTATTTTAATTATCTTTATATGACGATGTACTACGACCGATAAGGCATAATAAAAAATAAAAAGCTTATTCATTCGATTTTGTCCAACCAAAGATAACTCATTTCATTTCAAGTGTCAAATGAACATTTTTTTTAATTATATAAATTGTCTTTTCCTTAAAATATGTAACTAGAATTTTGGCCCAGACAATGCTCTGGGTCAACTACAATGATCAAATATGTTTTTCTCTGTTTTTTATAATGTATTTTTTGTTTAGTGCGAAATTAGATTGCAGGGGTTGTAACTTGTAATGTGATAAGTTATTAATTAAAAAAGCAAAACAACTATAAAAGACTTGGAATAAAAGTAATAATGTCATAGTTTTGGTGCAAGAAATAAGCAACACAAATCAAAAGCTCATACCATATGATTATAAAACTTTATTATCCATATTTTGAAACATTAAACATCAAATTTATTATGGATTGATGGTTAAATTCTCACATTCCGTTCCAATTGTCATGGGTATAATTCCTATTAGTTACGCATGGTTTGTATTTTCAGTTAAGCTATTTTCAGCTGAAGTAATCAGGCCCTAAACAATCTTTGCTTCGAAATAATATAAAGTGTTAGTAATTTAGTATTCTATCCATGCAATGCACAACCTAAAAAATTTTATTTAAAAAAATTGAGAAATTTTAAATTAATCGTTAACATTTAAAGCAATATAATTATTCCATAGTTTGATAATTGTTCAAAATAATAATTCTAAAAATTCGTATTTTTCAAAAAACTAACAATTATATAATAAGTTATATCATGTAAATTCAACAAAATCCAAATAAAAGTAAATTTAGTGAGTTATGTTGAAATGGAGGGAGGTTGCATTTAACAACTATATAGATTTAAATAAGAGTAGTTGGAATACTAAGAAAAAAGTCATTAAATCAATATAAATAGCTTATTTAATAAAAATTAACTCTGGAATCCATATAAATGTAAATTTCAGTTAATTAATACATTTGAAAAGGAAAAAAAATGTTACTTCAAAAATTTTGAGAATGAATTGAATTAAATGTATTTGAAAAGAACTATATATGAATCTTAAACTAAACACATCCTTAAAACATAGGTATAGTTGATAAAGTAAAGAATATGAAAATAAAAAAATGAAAAAGGACTTTGGGAGGGAAATCGAGGGAAAATGGTTATTGTTTTAATAATAGTTATAGATATAGCATATAGTTAGATTATATATATAAGTTTTAATAATAGTTATAGATATAGCATATAGATAGATTATATATATAAGTTTTTAGATTAAACACAAATAATACGTGCCAGGAAAATATATATATTAATTAATCTTAAATTCATAGTTAATTACAATCTCAAAATTAAAGTTGTAATCAAAGACAACAACTCCGGTTGTAAACCAACTTTTGGAATCTACCAAGTCGAATCCATTATGTTGTGCCTCTGACAGTCTTACACTCACACCCATGCTCAAGTGGGAAGTTGAAATAAATTTATTGAAAATACTACCTCGGTCTTTTTTTAATTGCTACAACTTGACTTTTGGCACTATTTATGTTGCAGCTTCGATCCACTTCAATGCTTAATATGTAAGGAAAAATATAGTCATATGAAATTTTTAGTCTCAATGTATATTTTCCAAATATATAATTTTTATAATTTTTTATTATACCAAATTCTTGCATATTTGGAGATGTGAAAAAGTGTATAGCAACTAAAAAAAAGGACTGAGAGAGTAACCAAAAAATTATTCTATATTTACACAAAAAATAAGGCCTTGTTCTCCTCAACTTAATTTTGTTGATCTAAACTTATTTTTGTTGATCTGAAATATTTTTGCTGAACTGAACTTATTTTTACTTATCTGAACTTATTTTCGCTGAACTGAACTTATTTTTGCTGTTTTAAACTTATTTCTACTGAACTGAACTTATTTTTACTGAAAATAAGTAAAAATAAGACGAGGAGAACAGAGCTTAATTCTTCATTCACTCGAATATAAATGCTCTTTCTTTAGAATCATATAACCATATACTATAAATTTTGGAGTTTGCTTTTGGTACAATTGGTTGCACGCAAAACAAACCGTGCGGTGCAAAAACACACAAAAAAAAATGACGCGTCAGGGAAAAAAAACATACATATATTTCTCTTTTTCCTCTATAAATATGCTGTTTTTTTTTCTCTCTCCTCCACCTACTTTATTTATTTCTTCATTCATCATTATGTTAGTTCTTTAATTCAAGTCTTTTTTATGCTGCAAAATCAATCAAACACGAATACGCGATTTTAAAGCTTAATTTCATTTAAAAAGTTAAGTAACTCCTTCAATAAAAATTAATAACCAAAAATTTAAAAAACCCCTCCAACAAACCTTAGTAACCCCAGAAAAAAGTTAAGTAACCCCTCCAACAAAGTTTAATAACCGCAGAAAAAGTTAAGTAACTCATTCAACAAAAATTAGTAACCCTATAAAAATTAAGTAACCCTTTCAACAAAAATTAGTAACCTCAGAAAAAGTTAAGTAATCCCTGCAACATAGATTAGTAACCCCTAAAAAAGTCAAGTAATCCCGTCAACAAAGATTGATAACCCATAGAACAAAGATAAATAACCCTCAAAAAGTTAAGTAACTCATTCAACAAAGATTAGTAACCCTAAAAAAGTTAAATAACCCTTTCAAACAAAATAAACGCAAATTAATAAAAAAAGGAAAAAAAAATCGGGAGATAACTTTGATTTTCTATCCCAAAAAAGGCGTAAAAATAACTTTGAGCTAAAAAAATGATAGAAAGTAAATCAAGAGCATTCAAAACTAAAACCAAGCAAAAAAAAAAAGATGAAATTATAGAGTAGAAGAAAAAAAATTCAAATAATAGAGGTGGAGAAGAGAGATAAAAAAAAGCTTGGTGAAATGCATGTGGTCAAAGGAGTACTATTTGAATTTGAGAAAGAGTTAAAAAAAATTTAAAAAAAAAGGAAAAAGTTAGCAAATCATATAAGTACCGCACATGAAAGAGGAAAAAAAGAAGAAAAAATAAAAAAAGACTGGAGTAAAAACATTTGGGCTCTTATAGAAAATGAGCCTGTCGCACAATTCTCCTACCATATGGCAGGCCGCATTTAAGAGTGATTCATTTAGGAACCAAGCATAAGAACCTCAATCTTCCATCGAAAAATGTCTACCAAACAAGTTGTAAAAGAAGATATTCAATGTGCTCTATCAAATCGGTATTTGGATACATCATGAGTTACTAGAAGCAACTAGTCTCTATACTCTGATTATTGCTAAATCGCAATCACAGACTCACAGTACCCAAGCTTTGCATCAAGGACATGAAAATAAGAAATCAAACAAAACAATATGAGATCTGATTTATCCTTTCTTGACCAAGGATGGTGCTGCCAGTAGTTAGAATGCAGATCAGAAGCTCAAAATATAGGTAGTGTTTTGGGTGCTTCGCTTCAGAATGCTCTTGACATTTCACTTCTGAAGTAGTACTTATAAATGTCTGCATGCATACCTTGCACTGAATTCACCAATCAGCACTCAAAAGTTAACTCCAGGATATTACATTCTAGTTTAAAAGGACTTGAAAACATTTAATCACATCCAGCATCATAAGTCCTCTGAAATTCAATGGTACCAAAAAAATGGAACAAAAAATACCTAGCAAAGAAACTGAAACAGCACAATTTATGTTCCTGTCATGATCAGAATGTCAAAGCAAGTTACATATTTTCAGTTGCTGTGATCAAAGCAAGCAGCAGCTGCTTCAGCTGCCCTCTAGCATCATCAGTTCTCAATGATATAAGAAGAAAAAGGTATCAATTCAACAATAGTAAAATTACAAATCAGAACATAATGAACACTGTTAAAGTAATGAAGCGCATTCCCATGCTTACGAAGAGCAACATATAGAACCATATACTATATGAAAAGATTGTCATACTCTTGAAATTTTCAGACAGCACAAAAAGGGATACGTTAGTACCATAACCAAAATCACAAAGCTATATATATCTGTCAAAATTCAGTGCACTACGTCAAGGAATAAGTAAATTGCAGATCATACACAGCCCTATTCCATGAAATGAGTTGAACAAGTGACCAAAGTCAATCAATTAATCACGTCATTTCCTCTATTCAACTCCAAAATCCAAACTCATATTACTCCTTGAGATATGGAAAAGAAGTGACCAAAACCCAAATTTCCTACATCTAAACAATATACAAGAATGCCTGATGTTTCTAAATTCCAACGAGTATCAGCATTGGATCTTGCTAAGACTAACATATAGCAAATGTGTTAATCTTCACCTCCCACTTTTTTCTCTTTTAATTTATGGGTGCTAGAGAGCCGCAGAGGCGAGTGATGAGTCTAAGACTTAACCAACTCAATTATCCTCCACTCTCACTCTTCACTCTTCAACTCCCACTAATATCACAAGATAGGTTATTGGTCATCCATGTCAGGATTAATACAAGGCTAGGTCTAACTCTAATGGTCAAAACTTACCAACTTTGATCTTTGATTTGTTAGAATTATGGAATTAGTAAATTAGTAACTATTAATCCGAAAATCATGGTCAAAGTTGGTAACTTTGACCACAAAAGATAAATCTAGCTTCACATTTAAGGTAATACATAATTTAATTATTTCATCAAGACGAAATATCTATGATAATTGGATTTCCAAATCTAACATTGATTGTCCAAAAGGGGAAGAATTTCATCACAACACCTAAATTTCTAGAAGTCAAGCACTTTCCAGACGGTAATCATTCCACCTTCTAGAGTTCTAGATCATTCGATTGTAGCTATTTGTGAACTAAGGATGACAACATTAAAATATACTCTCTTCTGCAATTCTTTTTCAAAATATTTAAAAAATTGAAAAAAATGTGCAAAAAATAACAAAAATCAAGCAGCTAAAATGTTCGCAACCAAACTGGTGAAGGCAATTTCAGTATATACAATGATTTAATTCCATGAATTTAATAATCAGTAATTCAAATATTCAATCAAGCAAATAACAAATGCAAACCTTAAAAATGTACCCAGAAATCTGGACATTATAATTCAAATATCTGGAGATCATAGCCTTTTTATTTGCAGTGAATAGAAGATATATGACGAATATAAAAAAATAATGATAGTAAAACCTTTAGCATGGTTTGATCTTCTCCATGTTTCTTTCACGAGCCATCCTAGATTTCTAACTGCTGCCTCCACCCATATTCTTGATCGAGTAGATGATCAAGGAGAATCTAATGTTCATAAGTTGCATAGCAAAGGAGTAGTTACTGATCAGAAGTTTAGAAGTTTGGTTCATTATAGCAGCAATTATCGGATTTTGGTATTTTAATTGGGGTAACAATTGTAATTTGCATGTTATTATCAGGGTAAAACTGTTTATTGGCGTCATTTATATCTAGTGAACTAGTGGTTATTAGGGCTGTTCAAATCCGGAAACCGGAAAAATTCCGGTCCGAATTTCCGGATATCCGGTTTTTCCGGAATGGGAAAATTTATTCCGTTTCCGGTCCGGAAAAACCGGATTTCCGGAAATCCGGATATCCGGTTTTTCCGGATCGGAAAACCGGAATTCCGGTTCCGAATTCATTGATTTTCATTTTTTTTTCCCTTGTTTTAAGTTTAATTTTTGCAGCATAAATCCTAATCAAATAATGTTGTTTTAGAGCAGTAAAACAACTAAGCAAGTTTCCTAAAAATTACAATGAATAATGCAACAAAAATTACAAGTTAAACTCCACAATTTGCCATGCAAGGCTCAATAAAGTCCACAATTTCAACTCCAAATCTCAAGTCCTTAAGTGAGTTAAGTCTCAAGTTCTCAATCATGTCAAATTACAATTTGCCATACAAGGATCAACAAAGTCCACAAAGTTTTGTATCACAATATAAAGTTCAAAGGGGAAGGGAAAACAAATTACAACCACGTCAACTAAAGGATGGGGTAAGAAATTAAGAATTACAACAAATCTACAAAAGCAAACTTAAGGTTTCTTCAAAGTTCATCACACTATCATATCTATTGTCTCATCTATTATGATTTCCGGTTGCTCCAAAGTTAAATCCTTCAAACCTACAAAACAATGAAACATAAGCAACTCCATCAACATTTAACATCAAGTAGAGTTAACACTTAATAGTTAATATTGTAAATTTAAAATATATATAAAAAAAA
>PYUH01000164.1:537882-556464 GCA_016808085.1 Suaeda aralocaspica
CTTTTTTTTTTTTTTTTTTATTTTACCTTTTTCTTTATCGCATAATATTTGTATAAACTTCTGATTCAAATTGTTATAAGCTCCATTTGATCTATGGAACTATTTTTTGAACTAATTCTAACCCTTTCTCTCTCATTAATCTTCACTTCAATCTTCATCAAGCTTGCATCAATGCAGCCACTCGACGCCGACAAAGATGAGTCACTCAAGGTTGATAAATTCCAATATATGCCCTTCAAAGACGAGGTGATCGAGCTTGAAGAATGCAAAGCTGAAGGTAAATCCAATGTAGAATTCTACAATGTAGAAGGGGTAAAAAAGGAAGATTGTAAGTTTCAAGATATTGTAGTAGTTGATAGTGGTAAAGAGGGTGAAACAGAGGATGGTGATCAAGACATAAGGTTTGGATCAGAAGAGGAAAATGAAGAAGAGCGAAATTTGTGCGAAATCGAAATTGAGAGTGTGGAAGATGAAGATGAAAAGGAAGAGAATGAGATAATTGATGATTGGGAAAAAATTGGAAGAAAGGATTTTGAGGAGCTTCTTGGGAATAAGGCAGGGTTATACTATGTTAATGTTAATCATTATGAGAGATGAGATGATCAATTGATCATAGCAAAAATGGGTGTCAATTAGATTTTTTATTTTTATAAATAATATAGTGTGTTACATCTTTACATATTAATGGAGTTGAATGTATTTGCATAGAATTCGTTTATTGATCAATAATACGGAATGATTGGATGTAGTGATTATTTTATCTATATTTTTGAGTTTTGATCATGATAGATTATTTATGTACTTTGTACGAGTATATGATTTGTTTTAAGGTTTGTTCAACCATGTTTGTAACTATCTCATTATTGTCCAAATGGTGTTTTTATTGACAGCAACAATTCAATAAATTCATTATCCTAATTAAATTAGGACATGTTTGTGGAAACATGTTATAACCCATTCATTATTGAAAGTACCATAAAAAAATGTTCAAAACGTTTTTTTTTTTTTTAATGTTGCAAATTAGAATTTATCAACTATATGAGTTATTTATATGATTTCTCCACTTCCTATCTATCTAAAAAACTGCATAAAACTCTAAACGTCAATAAACATTGAAATAGAGAGAGTACATAAATTATTATATCATTTAAATTAATTTTAACTCTCACAAATATATTATTGAAAAATTTAGGTTCCTAAACAGTTGTATGTTGATGGCTCAGCAACTCAAATATACTACTCCTAATATTATAGAGTAAGGAAATATAAGATATGTGTTGAACAGTTCGAGTCATTGACGCAGCACCGTGTTTTATATTCCTATAAGTAAAGACATTGAAAAAAAAAAGCCGAACCCATTTCCAAAATCAAAAAATATTATTACTTATAAATTATCATTTATCAAGTTACTAGATCCGTATCATATTAGTTGCAACGATTTGACATAAAGTAGGGAGAAAAAATGTCAAATCATCGCAACTAATATGATACGAAGGTAGTACAATTTTTATTCAATAACACCAAAATTGTTGATTTATTGAAGACCTGTTTACTTCAGCTGAAAACAGTTGAGCTGAACTAAATTGATTGGAACCGAAATGAACTGAATTGAAATTTTTTATTATGGATTAATGATTTTAATTATGGATTATTGATTGTAGACGCCGAAAATTTATTAAAGTGTCAAAATTAAAATAAATTAATTTTCTGAGTTAAATAAAATAAATATTTGCTCAATATAATTAATTTAGCCCTTTAAATTAAAATATCCAAATTAATTAAATAATTTGGGTCATAATTACATTATTTGGGCCGACTATATTGTTAGTCCAACTAAAATGTTTATTGGGCCAAAAAGACTACAAAACTTCCAAGTCATCAGAAGAGTCCAAGCCCACTTCTCCGGGTCCAAGATGGAGGTCAAAATCTCCTATAAATACCCATCATCACCTCAACGGTAAAAGGGGGGGAGGAAGAGAGAAATTCATTGAAAAAAAAAAAAGGTCAATCGAAGACACTCCAAAAAAATTTACAAACTCTCTCTGTCAGCAATCAACAAGCACTACCAAATTGTGCCGATTGTTCGGGGATACTCAAATACATTCAAAGTGACATTGAAGCTAGTCAACTCTCACTCAAATTTGGTTGACGTCAGCAACTGTCAAATTTGATTGACGTTGACAAGTGTCATCCTAGCAGTGGAACAGAATCAGAAGGCTTAGTTTATTTTTTTATAAACTGTTTACAGAGATTGTACCTACATTCAAATTATTAATAAAATATTATTTGTTGACTTAATTACTTGTCATTGACTTTGACTTGAAATTTAGTAGCAACAATGATTTTTAACTATTGATTTATAATTATGATTATTGATTTTTTTTACTATGATTTTTATAGATTGACTATGACTATTAATTTTTAACTACAAATAATTAATGATTTGTAACTATGGAGTAATGACATATTAGTAATTTTGATATTAATTTACTAATATTTTAAACAAAAAAAACGTTATTGATAGTTTATATTTTATGAAATAAAAACCAGTAATACATCTTCATATTTTTTTGTAAATGAATCAATTTATATAATATAATAAAATTTTTATAAACAATAATAATAATAATAATATGAATAAATAATATTACGAACAAATTAATTAGCATAATAAAAAAAGGTAAATTGAAGTGATTTTAACTAAATTAAATATGCCCTTACAACAAGTGATTTGTGATAAACAAAAATTAAAAATAAAATAAAAATAAAAGCAACAACAACATAATAAGTTCAACCAAAACCCCGGGCTACTTCGATCGAACGTGTTTTTTTTTTTTTTTTCCTTTCCTTTTTTCACTCCAGATCTCGTCTCAAATAAATTCTCCAAATACTGAATTCCTTCTCTCTCCTCTATTTCTTCCGCATCAATGGCAGACGAATAAGCTTAACCTAGCTTCAACGTTTTTTGCCTCCTTTCTCTCTCTCTACAAGAACTTCTCGAAACAAAAAACGTCGAAAATGAGCGTCGTAATCGAGAGTGAAGTATGGGAGTTATCTTCTTCACTCTACACACTGATTTTCGTCGCTTCTTTCTTATTGATTGTACTCTTACCTCACTTCTCTCATCGAACGACGTCTTCAATTTCCGACGCTAATGCGGTTTCTTCTTCTTCCTCTTTCATTCGGTTTCAGCGCAAATTCCTCTTCCTCTTCTCTCTCTCCTCAGGTTGAATTCTCATTAATTTTGTAATCAATTGTTTTATTTTTTAGATTTTAGTTCATATTTGAGTGATGAATCGTTAATATGTTGTGTGATCAGCTTTGGAAGGTTTATGGCTAGTGTACGGAGAGCATGAATGGGCGAATAATGGAGTTAGTAAGCAACAAATGATATATTTGCTATCTGCCGGATGTTTTGCGTCGATTGTTGTTGCTCCAATTTTAGGCATGATTTCTGATGCTATGTAAGTTTTTTTAATCTTCTTAATTACGTTCTGTGTTTTATTATATAACTGCATTTTTTGTGTTTCATTTTCTTCCTCCTGCATTTAGTTGTTTTATATTTAATGTAATCTCGGAAATAGTGTAGTATGGGAGTTGTTTGTTGTGGCACTATTGAAAATATTTGGTCGTTGCTTAGTTTGTTATGTTTTGGTGTTGTTTGTTATTGCTATCTTTAGAAGTTACCTTACTTTGAGCTCTTTATTTCTCTGGCGAATGCGGTTGTTTATTAGAGAGGATAAAGGCGGAGCGAAGTGGTGTAGTATCTTTGAAGGATTGTAAGTCATGTGTCTAGTTAAACAGATGTAATTAGAGAATTCTGAAAATTAATATCAGCTATAGGCCCATAACTATGCGTTTCACTCGGTTTCATCTTGCATGAATTAAACAATGTGAATTTCTTTAATGTAGTGTTTTTAATTTCTATAGTTTTTACTTAATTTAACCTTTTCAAGCCATAAGGTAAAAGAGATCGGGACGAATATTTGATGTATTGTGGTTGTATGTTTGGGCCGGAATCTTGGTTTGTGTTTTGGTGACTAGAATTCAAGTGTGCGGTGACTGGAACTCAACTTGAGACTTGGTGACCTATTGCATTTAATACTACATATATTGGAGGTTAAATAGTTGGACTTTAGAGAAAGGGAAACATTTCCAAACATCTTGGAGTGCTTTGGTTTAGCAAAAAAGAGGAGAGAATGAGTTCTTAATAGCTTGATGAGCAGACTTCGGAAAGAAATGCTTTCTTTGGGTGTTAGTTGTGTGATTAAAATGATGGCAAAGAGGCCTTCACCAAGAGAGAATTTATACTTTGTCAAATTCAATGCTGATATCTATTAAGGTGATTTTGAAAATCAATTGGATGGAGGCTATCATTTAAGGCTGTCAAAATTAAGTCTAATTTGATCAAATTCTAGTTAAGATTTAAGAATGGTTTGAAGGAATTGTTCTTTGGTTTTTTAGTGAATTAAGTTGAATCAGCTTAATTAGGTATTGCTATTTGTAACAGCCTATTGTTTTGTTATATGAAGTATGCTACTTCTTCCCAATTTCTTTTTGTTGCTGTGTCAAGACAACCAAACTGCATTAATTTGATTTTAGTTTTAAAACTCAATGCGCAGAATCCTGTGCTATGCATGTCACTGTGGCTAGTTCTGAGAGTGCTGCATGTTAAGAATTTTCCTTTTTTTAAGTGCTTAGAAATAACAAACTAAAGGTTATTTCAGAGGATTGAGTTGTTATTAATAAGAAAAATCAATTCGACTACACCCTTTTTTTGAAGAATGTGATACTTGTATGAGTTGCAGAGGCCACAAGAAATTTTGTCTTCTATTTACCATCCTACATTTGATCATGGGTGTGTGGAAAACACTTGCAGCTCATCCTACTGTTTGGATAGCCAGCACTTGCATATCTCTTGCCAGCTCCATATTCTCTTTCAGTTTTGAAACTTGGATGGTGGTTGAACATGATAAGGTGTGTACCAGTCGTACTTTATCATTGTAATAATAATTTAACCCTGAATTTTTCTTTCTGCTTTGTGTCCTATGCCTCTCTAGTCAATAGTCACAGAGCATCCAGTCATCTTATTCCCTGGATAATTCACTGAATCATAGAACTTCTCATGTTTTGTGATAAAAGAATTCACAATTATTGCTCTGGTGTCACTCGCTTACTCAATATTTAGTCAGTATCTAATAATTCTTTTACGTCTCTGATGCAGCAAGGGTACAGACATGATGCTTTGAATGATACATTTTGGTTGATGATTTTTTTCGAGTCAACATCATTCATAGCTAGCCAAGTTCTTGCAAACTGGGCACTTGTTAATGGTGCAAAGAAGTATCTTATTTCTCCTTCAGTTTTAATGACACTCTTGGCAGCTGTCAATCTTGCTTTCACTTCTCGATGTCCAGAATCTCCTGCAAGAGGAAGGTTTAAGGAGCATAGAGCAGCTTTTTTTGCGTATATAGCTGGTGGTAAGATCATATATTCTTGATGATTACGCTAGGTTTGTTATATTGGCTTAAAAGACAAGGGGTAATTTTAAAAAATGGTATAAAGTGATGCTGTGGGCAGATTTTGTATGGGTATGGGACAGAAAACAGAGGTGGAGACTGGTATATGCCTGTATGTGTAGATGTTTTAGTATACATTGAGGAATTGCAAATTATAGATGTTAGAGGCATTGTGAGGAAGAGAACTGAAAATGCATTATGATGAAAGATGTTTGATTCTCCTGTTATGTGTAGCATCTAGCCTCTTTGGAATGTTAGCTGCAGGGGAAGTTCCATCTATTGACGATTATGTTGTTAAACTTAAATTTTTTTGACTTATCTTACTGAGTGCAGTGCTACTGAATTTTTTGAGTAAGGCAAGACCAGCTAGTTCTCCATTTTAATAATTTTGCTGATCTATGTTTTTCCTGTTCTTTATTTTTTTCAACTTTCTGTTCCGGCTTATATGCTGACAGCTACACTGTAGGAGTGAACTGCTTTATCATTTGGTACTTTACATAGACTGCTCTGATATATATTAGCTTTCAAGTAGAAGTTTAAAAGTAAAAGGTCATATCATTTCGATCTTCTTGGCTAGACATAGAGGTCAATATATGTATCAGCGATTTCATCATCTAAAAGATGATTGTCGATATTCTTAAATTTATTTCCAGATATTTGCACAGTGGACAATATTCTCATGGCTAATTAGCTATGAATGATTTGCAGATAAACGGATATGGCTATTGGGGTGTGGCCAAGCTTGTCTCCACTTCTCTGTTGCTGTTTTTTGGATTTTATGGGCACCGACTATAGTGGTAAATTTTTGATGACCTTGTGCATTCTGTAACATTTACGAGAGTTTAGTATGTATTATGTCACTGTTCTTGTTAGATAATTGATAATATCAAAATTTTGATAGAAAATGTGCTATGTTAATAGAAGACCTTTGTCTTCGACGACTTTAAAGCTTGGTTGGAGTCAGCGCAGTGGTGCTGGGCCTTTAAGCTTGGCTTGCCACTTGCTTGGGTGCATTTGTTCTTGTCCCACCTTTTGTAATTAATTTTATTATTTCAATTTAAGTCTTTTAGCATTAATTTATACTGGTTACATGGTGTATTATTTGTTCTTCCTCTTTGAGTTTAGGCTGATGGGCGTGAAGTGAAATTAGGGTTGATCTATCCATGTTTGCTGGGTGCTAGGATGCTTGGAAGCACTGCTTTTCCCTGGACCTTGAGTGGATTACTATCACTTCGTATTGAAGACTGCCTATTGTATGAATTCATTTTTTCAGGGGTTCTCCTCTTGGTTGTTGCTTATGATTACCAGGTATATATTTACGTGTATAATGTCATAGTCTCATATTTCAATGGTTCTTGCTTTTTTGCTTTATGATTCTAAAACGATGCTAAGGTAACTTGTGATGCCTTTCCACCAGGAAATAGGAGTTTTGGTTGCACTTTTCTGCTTATTCCAGGCTGTTGCTGGCCTGATATCGCCAACTCTTGCTCGACTAAGGACCATGTAATTCTCTCCGTCCCCCACTTTTTTCTTATAGCACACAACATGCATAATAGGAGAGTAATGCATGCGACTTTTCAATTTTGAGTTTTGTGTGGGAACACCTCAAGGTTTGGGAAATTTCAAAATTGATATATTGACCTTTTTGGAAACCATGTCCTGTACTCTTATTCTTTTACAATTTCAAATTTGGGCCCGTATATGAATGATTGAATACATAACAAAATTAAGCAATGTAATATGCTATACTACAGAGTGTAGTTGTAATATGTTGACAATTTATTTGAAGTATCAAATGCAGGACAGTTTTTGCTGCTCTTTTTACTTTGTGCTTATTCGTTTAATGACTTGTGTATATAACAATATCCGAATTTTTTAAAGCAAAAATCTGTTTTTTGGAAATCTTGATGATTGTTACTGATAACTTTAGATTTAGACTTTTATTGGAGCAACTAAGGCCAGTGGTCTAAAATTACATTAGAAAAAGTTGGTAAAAGTCTCAAGGCTTCCTCTTTTCCCACTTAGTGAAATATTTGTCTATTGTAGTTGTGTTTAAGTTCTTTTTTGAAGAACATTGAATTTACCATTTTAGTTTGCTGCAGGTATGTGCCTAATGAATTCAGGGCAGGGATGATAAGTTTATCTCTAGCTCCTGCAAATGCAGCTATCTTGTGTGTTTTATTCCAGGTAAAAGCCCTTAAATAATGCAATATGGTATTGCTGTAGTATGAACTTTTGGTTAATCCATTTTATGTGGCTAATTGTGATGTTTGGTCTTTGAAATGCTAAATTGATATGTAGTGCAACAGATAGCTTGAATTTTGGCAGGCACAAGTAATCAGATGTTTTGCTGATCATTTCTTCTTAGTCCATTGTCCTCTCTTCTCATGACTCACGTTGAATACACAATTGAGTGTTGCGTACTTAAGTGTGATTTTTGCCATTATAACCTAGCCTTTTCTTTAACGTATAGGTTTTTTCTATTTGTGGAACCCATTCTGTTGGTATATGTAATTTAGCAGAAGTACAAGTATCGAGTCCTATAGTTATTGATTGAAAAAATTGTTTCTGTTTAAACGTTCCAAGGTTTAGGGGCTTATAGTGCCTAGAAAATAAACAAGCACCTTCTGAATGTGATTTTGAGCTTGGAAATCAACAAAAATCCTTCTTTCTTTCTTCTGCCTTTCGACGTGTGAGGTCAGGGTAGTGGCATACTGGCATGAATCAGAGTGCATGCTGCTTGCCATATTACTATTTTTCTTAATCAACTTTCGTTAATATTGCAGGGTGGCTATTACAAGAACATCAATAACTCTACTATAACTGCATTAGCAGCCTTGAGCCTATTCTTGGCGGCAGGTTGCATGTACATGTTGAAGAATCTGGGCAAACAGCCTCACCAAAGCTGGCACAAGCAGTGATCGTAGCATCGCCAGATTCCAGTTTCTAAGGTCAGAGGCTAATGGGTGAATGCTTTTGCAACGGAGGGACGAATTGATCCGATAAGAACTTGATGCTGATTTAAAGTGAGATTCCGAAAACTTTGAAGTATTATTATCTATCAAGTTCACGGGATATCAGATATATGGCTCGGAAAATATTAGCTAGTGACAAGTCTTCCAATTCTTTACAAGAGGTATTCACATAAGAGTAGGAATTAAAGACCATGAGCCATTTTATTCCTCCTTTTTTACCCTGTTGGGCTTCAACTGGAGCACTATCTTTTGAACTTGTGAGAGATGTCTATTATTTTTGTTGGTTTGACATTTCTCTGAATGGCTGTGGTGGATGTAAATTGTGTTAGAAAGAGGAATGGGGATTGGCTGCAAGCTACAAAGAATGATTACATTCTTGTATAACTTAAACAAATTATCAACTTGTATGAGTTTACAAGTACATTTTCACTTCAAAATTGACTATTGAATACCTACGTGTATGGAACAAATTTCCCTCTACCTATTAACTACAACTCTACAAGTCTACACTTGAAACTATTCTTCTTGTTCTTGATCCCTGATCCACTTTGTTGCTACCCATTTTTCCCCTTTGATGACTGGGCAACTTCCGTGCAATGATGTCTGTATGTAAATCAGCATATGCAATGTTAACAGAAGCTAAGGCTGAAGTGAAGTGTCTAGTTCACATCTCATGCATTTGGAGGAGCACAGGGAAGGAAAAAATGCAGAGTAAACTTGTGTGTCATATATTTTCAGCACAAATTATTATTTTTTTTTTCGCAAGGAAAAAAAACCGATACTACTCGCACAGCACAAATAATTCACACACTTTCAGGGTTCAAATTGCTTGTCACCTAAATCTATTAAGTTCTTAAAGATAATTTAATGTCAATCAAATTTGAAAATGTTAATTACTTACAAATACTGCTTTCTTTCTCAAAGTATTTGCCTCTTTACAAATAGTATTTCTCCTCCTCCATTGATTAAATTGCTTTTGGTAAATATTTATTAAAAAGTACCATTAGCCAATTACTATTCTGCAATACCTAATGAGTGTGCAATTGTGGAGTATCATTTACTCGTTTAGGTACAAATTGAAAATTTATGTGGATGATCACATGGAATGATTATTTTTTGGTTCATGTAGCCGATCCCAATTTTTGGGATTAAGGCTCTGTTTGATTGATTGATTGATAGGTACAAATTGAATATTATGTAAAACTGAACTTACAGGATCAATGGTTCCATTTACGAATAACGAGTAGAAAAGAACTCCATCTCCTCTGCGTGGTTTCACTTTCAAACCAACGCACTCTTTAAAATCATAATTGTAGTCTAAGATGTCATTCTGCACAAAAAAGGATCAGGTAAGAAACATCTAACAATTCAAATTGAGTTAATACTGTAATTCTAGCCATACATAACCCTACCTCATAAGGAAACATGGTTTCTCCACCTTCTTCAACATCAGATAAATACAGCAAGAAAGAAGCAACCTGCAGCAAGGCTACTAAAATAAGTCAACTACTACTCTCCCAAGAACTAACCGAGAAAAAAATCAAAGTTACTATGATAGAAGGATGGCAATTGAAAACTTGTACTCTGTAACAAGGAAACCAATAGAAGTAGTAGGTTTGGAGCTTCTAATCAGAACTATCTACTTGGTTATAACAGTCAACTAATAACTTTTTCTCCTTTTCAGAAAGGCTAAAATTACTAAAAACATAGTTTTAGACACAAGGCACTTCTGTGCGCCTTTTGCAAGCAAAGCTTACTGTAACGAGAAAGTAATACAAATATAAATATGCATGTCCACAATGAACACCGATTCAGCTGTAGCATGAGATTATCAAGTGGATTGTTTCTCCATACCCTTTGACTTTTTTGTGGTCCATATTCAGAAGGATTGAATGCATCGTAATGAGAATTATACTTTTGTCCCATCTCATAACGCAAGACATTGTATGCCTGAGACATGAAAATAACATTAAATTAGACATCAACACATCTCACTTAAAATGAAATAGTATAAGCCATAAGGTACCCTGATAACAGTGAAAAGAGGTAGCATTTCATTGCATACAAACATGCCTAAAAGCTGATTTTTTTACATCTTTTCTAGACAGAATATAATAACTAATTAAAAGAATATCATATCAAGGCAAACAGCCAGATGCACAAACCCAACATAACTTTATAATGCTACCCACTTCATGCCCTTGCTGGTATGGAGGAGCAGATTTGTACATCACAGGCCAGTCAACATAAGTCAAACTATACTTGTATTGACTGGATTAACTTCAACATGATGCATTTGGGGATATAGAAAATCCAACATATTAGGAAATCCTTCAAAAACTACACAACTCAATTCATGCTTTCCCATATTACCCACATTGGCAAGTCATTTTGAGTGAAACTCTAGGTAGACCTTCAATTCCTATGATCTAAAAAGATAATACGAAGACATTACTTTGGCATGCAGAAGGTGGACAATAGGCTCTCTAACTAAAAGCTTTACTTCATTTAAAAGTTGGGACATGAAATTTTCTTTCCACAATGAAACAGATGCAGATAAAGGCAGCAAATTTTACTGTCACATTTATATACTCTACTAGTCTACTGTCTTTGGCAGAAGCAATTCAAAAGACATCCCAAAAAAAAAATCATGCAAGGTTATAAGACATATCTTATAGAAGCAATGGAAATGAACTATAACATGCTACATAAAAGTTAATTAGCCTAAAGAACTTGAAGGATTGAAAGCAAGGAATACCTCCCCATTTGCCCTGGGAATCATGGCAGCCCTTGCAATTTTCTCATCAATAAAATCCAAAATTCCAGTTTTGTCTTCATCCGCACTTATAAACATTCCAGAACTGGTAGAAAAGCATTGTGCAGCACAAACTTGAGTATATCAAGCTGGAAATTTTACTCAATATGCAGAAAGGCAAGCTCACAGCTATCAATAAAAAGCACTGCAGATAGACACACACACCATAGTACATCTAAACAAAATATGTGTGTGCAATAATGCAACTCAATTTGAACTCTTATATCGCTTTCCCTTAAAAAGTTTAATAGACAAAGTATTATGATCATAGAAATAATATCCAAGATAGCATCAAACCTTGTTCTGACTCCTTGTGTGTTCTCCATTGTTTCTCCTTTACGCAAAGCCAATCTGGATGGTCGGAGTTGTGCCTTAGCCATACTGATAATACTTTCACATTGATCTACACTAGCAAAGTTAGGATAGTATAGTACACGTGGTCTCCAACTCAAGACCTGCAAATGAACGATGGAGTACAATAAACTCACCTATTAAAGGAGTCTAGTTTGATTTCATTATGAAAAAACTGTTTAATCATGCTCTAATTGAGTAAAAGTGGGAAGAGATATGACAAAGGGATGGGTAAGTATATACAATTATTACATTACATTCGGAAGAAGAAAGTAAGGAACTACGAGGACATATGTAGAAAACATGCAAGGGAAGAGGTAAATTTAGTTTTCCAGAGTGTAGATGGAAAAGAAATATGAAATAACTATTAAATGGCATCCACATCAATCAGTTATGATAGATAATTAATGGGATCTTTCTTCAGTTGTATACTACGTTTTTCCTTTTTACCAAACAATACCTTTTGGCTTTTGCTACTATCTAATAATATACTAAGTAATATGTTACGTTTTTCAAATTAAAAGTTTGGATTCCCTTAGTAATTTCAGACCCAAATACATAGATCCATTACCAGTCATTTGGTGATTTAATAGGAATCCTACATTTCCAAAGCTCCTCAAATACTAATTTTTAATCCATATTGGCAGTGGGGTTGACAAGTAGCTACTAATAAACATTACCGGCACGACGATTCAGGCATGCAACAAAAATGGATCTTGACCTTTGTATTTCTAATCATCTTTTCCATCTTCTACTCCTAGTCTCCTCAGAGCACCTACATAAGTTCCCACTCTGTTAAGGATCCTTTGCACAATGGTCATTTTAAATAACTACAGAATTGAATTACTCTACAAAACTTATACAAAGTAAAAGTAAATTTGATCTTCAAACTTCAACAATCCAAGTTCACTTGCCTCTAAAAGCACATCAATTTTTTTAAGTCATCAAAACCTTAAAAAATCTACATCCCACACGAAACTCTAGTAACACATGAAGCCTTGTGTAAAGGTTAAAAGCTAAGATTAAATACTGAAACAGCTAAATAGCATCAGTTAACTGTTCTGAAGACAAATAAAATTATCTTGTTAAAATCTAGCAGGCTGTCACTACCAGAAAGCGATAGCTTATATGATTAATTTTTTTCCGCCTCAATTGACATTAACAAATGAAGATTGCTGGACTCTTTCATGAATCCATATATGCAGCACCATTTTCGACAACAACGATAAATCTAACTAGTTTAAAGCCAAGCTTAAATACAGAGATAAGAGTTAACCATAACCAAACATCCTTGACAGCTAATTAGCATCGATTAACTGATATGACAGCCGGAAATTTATCCTAATAATCTCACTCTATAAAGGTAACTTATACGAAGTATTACTATCTTAATCAACTTCTTTCGTCCTCAATTGACATTCCTGGAGACTGCTTGATTCTTTCCGATATCCATTCATACAGCATCGTTTCCAACAACAACAACAACAAATCTAAATGCTGAATTGTTTCGAATTTCCGAAGCATAAATTTAGAGTACATCAATTCACTACTCTCTAGTCAGTTAGCCACACCGCAAACAAACAAAATTCATCCTCCAATCGAATAAATTGCAGATAATTTAACTTTGTCGTTACATTATTCATCACATCAAACCACAAAACAAAACAAAATTTAATTAGTAAGACCGAAAATTAAATTAAAAATTTGACGTCGTAACCTATTCCAAAACATTTTTAGATTTAACTAATTGCAGATAATAATGAATGAGGAAAAAAAAACCTGAAAAGGAATAGAAGTAATAGAATCATCGCCAGATTCTCCACAGGGAACAAGATCAAGTGCTATTGTATCTTCAACATCCGTCGATTCAAGCATTCGTTGTCTTAATCCAACGCTCGACGAAAGCTTTCATCAAAATTTAAACAAAAATAAATTCAAAAAATAAACAAAATTAGTGCAAATTCAAACTTTCGACAATTAACAAAAATTTAAAAAATGAAAAAACAAAAAAAAAACTCAGAAATTACAAAAATACCTGAAAAATGAGAGTACATGAGAAAAATCCGACGATAAAGAAGAAGAAACAGAGAAAAAATACAGTAGGTAACCCTAAATTTCGAACAGCGTTCAAATTTCCTCTTCCTTTAGCTTTCATTTGAATTTATTTGATCTAATTTCCTTCGCAAATTAAATCAAATTCAAATTTAAACCTCAAATTTGAATTTATTCTTCGTATTTTCTTCGCTTTCTCTCTATTTTTTTTTTTTTTGTTTTTCTTAGTAGAAGGAGTGATAAATTTGGAAAATGAAATTTTTTACTTAAAATAAATTTGTATTTATATTAAGAAAGATGATTAGGCGAAGAGAGTGTAATGCCCGAGGTAAAGAAACGCGGCAACATCGGTTGCTACTGGTGTGGTTTAAAAACAACTTTTCTTTTCTTTTTTTTTTCTTTTTTTAATTTTTATTTTCAATTTTCAATTTATCAATTTTCCAGGAGAGGAGAGAGAAAAAGGATTTGGGAAATGGATTTTTCCCTATTTAATTAATTAATTCATTAATTGCGTTATTACAAGTGTTGCGACAAAGCACGAGAAAAAGTCGGTGAGTCAATTATTCTCATAATATTTTATCCGCTAAAGAATTTCTTGCCGTACTAATGTATTTGTCTCTCTTTACACCATTTTTGGCCAATTTGGCTATATATGTTCGTTAGTCTTTGCCTCTTAAAACCAGGACTTGTTATTCAACTTTGTCAAAAAATATTTCACATTGTATCGTTATGTGCAATAGTTTGATTATTTTATATACTCTGTCATTCATTTAAGGAGTTTATAATTACGGAGTCTTTATAATTTGAAAAAGACTGAAGGGTGGGTGAGGCTGTAAAGGTCGTTGTCCTAACAACATTATATATTTTGTCTGCTATATCTCGCTATATATTGTATAAATTATACTGTGTATATGGATTGTTGACTATGTATAGTTCAATATTTTGGCCTTTTAATTTCTGGTTGAAGACTTGTACATGAATGGTAAAAAACTTTAAAAAACTTCTACAAACATTTAAAATTGTATATGCAACAAACTACAGTAATAAATCCTTTCAAAAAAAAAAAATCTACAGTAATAAATACATTTCTTTAAATGGTGCTTTTGTTTTGTGCTCTTAATGTTCATTTTGCACATCCCATAGGTCCATTGCATGCCTACATTCAATTCTTAGCTTCAGTTTTCTCACTTCTAGTCTTCCTCCCTCTGATGAACATTTAGTACACCAACAACCCTCACGCATTGAAAAACCAAATACCTAATAGAGTAATAGGTGACTGGGAGTCCGTTGTGTACTTGACAAAATAAAAAATAAAAAAATAATTTAAAAGCTATAAAAAAAAATGTGTTCACTTAATCTAAATTATGCATATACTTTGAATAGTTCAAAATCTTCACTCCTTATTATGTTCATCTCATTATTAGGAGTAGAATACAAGCATTCACCAAAATTGTCACATTTGGATTTTGTTATTATTATTATTAGCTTAGGTGGGAGTAGACTGGGAAAGAAGCTCCAAATGAATGTATGTCTAAGTAAAATTATACGGAGTACAATAAAATCATATGTATAAAAATAGTACTTTGCATATGCCAAAGGTTATAGCAGTCCTATTCATTTAATTAGATAGGTTATACACACTGATTAATAATTTAGAAACCATATGTTGCATTCCTTTTTGGCTTAGAGTCTCAACTCGACATACTCGTATATGTTTTTGTTACAAGACCAATGAAATTATTTNATTTGTATTTATATTAAGAAAGATGATTAGGCGAAGAGAGTGTAATGCCCGAGGTAAAGAAACGCGGCAACATCGGTTGCTACTGGTGTGGTTTAAAAACAACTTTTCTTTTCTTTTTTTTTTCTTTTTTTAATTTTTATTTTCAATTTTCAATTTATCAATTTTCCAGGAGAGGAGAGAGAAAAAGGATTTGGGAAATGGATTTTTCCCTATTTAATTAATTAATTCATTAATTGCGTTATTACAAGTGTTGCGACAAAGCACGAGAAAAAGTCGGTGAGTCAATTATTCTCATAATATTTTATCCGCTAAAGAATTTCTTGCCGTACTAATGTATTTGTCTCTCTTTACACCATTTTTGGCCAATTTGGCTATATATGTTCGTTAGTCTTTGCCTCTTAAAACCAGGACTTGTTATTCAACTTTGTCAAAAAATATTTCACATTGTATCGTTATGTGCAATAGTTTGATTATTTTATATACTCTGTCATTCATTTAAGGAGTTTATAATTACGGAGTCTTTATAATTTGAAAAAGACTGAAGGGTGGGTGAGGCTGTAAAGGTCGTTGTCCTAACAACATTATATATTTTGTCTGCTATATCTCGCTATATATTGTATAAATTATACTGTGTATATGGATTGTTGACTATGTATAGTTCAATATTTTGGCCTTTTAATTTCTGGTTGAAGACTTGTACATGAATGGTAAAAAACTTTAAAAAACTTCTACAAACATTTAAAATTGTATATGCAACAAACTACAGTAATAAATCCTTTCAAAAAAAAAAAATCTACAGTAATAAATACATTTCTTTAAATGGTGCTTTTGTTTTGTGCTCTTAATGTTCATTTTGCACATCCCATAGGTCCATTGCATGCCTACATTCAATTCTTAGCTTCAGTTTTCTCACTTCTAGTCTTCCTCCCTCTGATGAACATTTAGTACACCAACAACCCTCACGCATTGAAAAACCAAATACCTAATAGAGTAATAGGTGACTGGGAGTCCGTTGTGTACTTGACAAAATAAAAAATAAAAAAATAATTTAAAAGCTATAAAAAAAAATGTGTTCACTTAATCTAAATTATGCATATACTTTGAATAGTTCAAAATCTTCACTCCTTATTATGTTCATCTCATTATTAGGAGTAGAATACAAGCATTCACCAAAATTGTCACATTTGGATTTTGTTATTATTATTATTAGCTTAGGTGGGAGTAGACTGGGAAAGAAGCTCCAAATGAATGTATGTCTAAGTAAAATTATACGGAGTACAATAAAATCATATGTATAAAAATAGTACTTTGCATATGCCAAAGGTTATAGCAGTCCTATTCATTTAATTAGATAGGTTATACACACTGATTAATAATTTAGAAACCATATGTTGCATTCCTTTTTGGCTTAGAGTCTCAACTCGACATACTCGTATATGTTTTTGTTACAAGACCAATGAAATTATTTTCAACAACAGTAATAATGTGAAAAGGATCAAAGCACACGTATAAAGCCTTAATCAATTGGCCAACAGGCTAGGAGAATCTTTACAAATACAGTAATAAGACAAATTATAAAATTAATTAGTATGATAGGATAATAATCTAAGGGCCATATATGGTTTATGAAGCAATATTGAGTAATTTGACAACCAATAATTGGAGTATATGACATTTTCCCTTAGGCCTTTGCTATTAGGAAGCATTATTATGGGATAAGAAAGCAATCAAATACGAGACTTTAAAAAAAAAAATTAAATGGAGTACATATTTCCACCAATAATAGCTTTTTAAGTGGTGGGCAACCCAATTTCCCACTTTTTTTGACTTTCGGGTATCTAAATTTTATATGCAGATTTGCTATGACAAAACAATGAACATTGCATTTCATAAACTATATATATATATATATATATATATATATAACCAATCATTAACTAGCTAGGATTTTCGTATGCTGGTAGTGGCATCAATGACCTAATGACCCATATTACATACAGTATGTCATGTTGATTAGAATCTATATTGTTTATCTAATCAGTATTTCTTCTTTTTAAAATATGCATGCATCTAAATGACACATACAAGTACTTTTCAATCAACCATATATTACATTGTAGTCGTATAAGAGTTATGCATCTTTTGTCAATGTGAAGCATTAATCAACATAACTCTAACTAATTAGTCTATTAAGCTACTTGTATTTTATGACCGACACATTCTCGCATAAAAGGGTACTAGAAAAATAAATCCCAATTTCAAATCTCTTATCTATGTACTCCAATAAAGATAAAAATATTGTGTGAGCATCTAAATGACACATACGGAGTACTTTACTTGTAATTATTGATAAATTATTATCATGTGTATAAGCTAGCTTTTTTGATTGAGTTTTTTAACATTGTCAAGTGTTTTGTTATATTTAAATGATTTAATACGGTATAATATGTTAACTTTCATAGCAAATGCTTATGACAAGATAAATGATCCGTCATACTTTCATGGATTGTTGTTATTATCACAAGCTGATGAACAAATTAAATTTTATATGTGATTGTGTGTATAATAAGTATAGTGGTGTAAACCTCCTCCCAACTCTACAAAATTAGCAATTACTTTTGCACACGATCAAATTTGGTGGAGATAGCTATAGTGAATGAAGGAAGAGAAAGTATATATTCAGAAGCGAACTGGTCCAGAGGAGGACAAATTTGTAATTTTACAAAAATATATTTAAGCCAGTGAGATGCACTTTCAAGTTAAAATAGACATTTTTCAAGTTACACTTTTTATTATTTCACAATGCATATATTTTAAGTCACTAAATTGATTTTAAATTCAAGTCATAAAAATGAGTAGTTTCTAAGTCGGGAAAACAATTAGTACTCCTTTGGGCAGCTAGAGGCCCTCTGCACAAATTCTTACTCATAAAGAATAACTCAAGTGATTAAAGTTTTGGAATTGATACTCATCATTCGTCTTTGTAGTTCTCTAATACAAAAATAAATAAATAAAAATTTGCACGCAGTCTCGCCCTACTCTACAAAATAAATAATTGCTTAAACAAGAAAATATATCCTCTTTAGAATATTTAAAAAAAAAAAAAAAAAAAAAAAAAAAAAAAAA
>PYUH01000164.1:557570-583296 GCA_016808085.1 Suaeda aralocaspica
AAAAAAAAAAAAAAAAAAAAAAAAGCGAAACAATAAAATAATACGAAGTAAATGTTAATCTAGTCATCTAGTGCAATAAAATTGTGAGGCTACACCTATTAGTCTGTCACTATCAACAAAAGCCTAATAACTTTTGCCACAAATTAACGTTAGATCGATGTCGCCACTCAAAAGCATAAAATAAGCGCAACTCGATCTACACACACCTGAACCCATTTGGACGCCACTCACAGTCTCACACCACTACTTTACGATTAACTTTATCTCAAAGATAATTATACGTAGTATCTGTCTATTTATTTGACTTTCGTGAATATATATAATACTCATTATATTATTAATTAAATAGTTAGTGGAAAGAGGAAGTTATGCTCAACTTAATATCAGTTGCAGTTCGTTAAGCGGCAAATAATTTAAGCAAAAAAGTAAACAACTTTCAGGTGTGATTGTATTTTTTTAATAGTGTAATTTCATGATAAAGAGTCACAAGAGGATTTAGTACTCCATTTAGATTTAGGAAGTCTCAAATTCTGAGTTCACGTGCAACCGATTCAGCAATTACTTTAGAGTTTAGATTTACTTATTTCTTTAATTAACTTTGGTAATGGCACTTTAGGTTGTTAGATTATGCAGTTTCCATATTTCGTGTCACAAGTCACAAACTCACAACCAGGATAGAGTGAGTCAGTGAGAGACAAAAAATGATCGATTGATCATGTTATGCCTCACTGTAAAGGGTTAGCGGCCATAGTGTATCAACAAGACAACAACTTTTGACTAACATTTCATTTTTTTTTTCTTCTAAGTAGCATATAGGCGAATAGAGAGAGGTGATTCAATAATATTTTGAAAATTAAAGGGGTCTCTAACCAACAGAGTTATCCCGTATTCTATTCTAAAAAACACACTTGATAGCTAATTATGAATTCATAATTTCGTTGATTCATTCCCTCCTCACCAAAAAAATAAAATAATTAAAAAAAAAATCGCTAACCCATACCTCTGCATAGATGCAATGGCTTACACCTCTCCTAAAACAATTCTCACATGTTGAAGATATTGTATACTGCTAAGGAAATCAAAATTTGCTCATCATTTTAGCAATTTTCTTAGAACAATCTATATATCACTCTAGGTACAATTTGTAGGTTTTTTTTTTTTTTTTTGAGATTTTACTCATTTCAGTCATTTCCAATTTTTCAAATTTTTTTAAAAAAAAGTTAAAATACATAAATAAATAAATAAATCTCCAAATGAACAAAAACCCGATTTGGATTGTATTTAGATACACCCGATTGTAAAATGAACATCTTTTATTCTGGCAATTTTAGAGGTAACAAAACAATCAACTCAAAAGCAATCCATCAATATCTTAAATGCATGTGAAATTAGTAATAATCAAACAATACTTGAGTTTTGCTAGTCCGTAGTATTTGCCCTAAAACATGATTGATTAGATAACCAAACATTACAAAAGATGGTGATTAATTTGAAACAGTACAATTATATTGTTGCCCTTGTGCCTCAAATGACTAGTCATCAATAAGATGATTAGAATGGTTTTGACAATTCTCATGAACATTGCCCAACACTTCTATTAAAGTACCAATATTGAGACTCTCCTCGTATTTCTCTGAGTAGATCTTCAAAGAAAGAAGATAGAGAGTTAATTATAACCAACTTTGGGTCTCTTCAGACTCCAATGGGCCAATGGCTATCCATTGGAGAGACCTTGGAAGAAGACTCTCCCCTAAGAGTTTTGAAAGAGCCACCTTTAAACATGAAAAATTATACATAACATATTTTAAAGGTATTATTTTTTATTTATTTTTTCTATTTTTAATTTTGGAGAGCTAATTGAAGAGTATTACTGAGAGTATCTTGGGGAGAGATAATGCAAAATGGGTTGAGAAGCGTTCTTAGAGATTCAAACTGATGTTGGTACCCTATTTAATAGATATGATGGAATCTTACAGTGGAATATTATAGTAACATAGTTACATAGGTGCATTTCATTCAATCTAAACTTTTTTTTCTCAATTAAGGAAAAATAAAGCAAAAAAAATGGTATTACAAAAACTTATATAACACAGTCTTATCGGAAACTTGTTAAAATGATATAATTGCAGATTGCAATAGAACTTCACTTGAATGTGAACACATTAATAAATTACACGTAAGATGTAGAATTTATGCGCAACCTTCTTGAGAAGTTAAGACTTGAGAGTGATTTATTATCTATTCTTGCTAAACGACATCCCAACACAACATACCATCAATTTAGGATAGAAAAAGTTCACATGACTATTCTTCTATGGTCATTTGCCACCATTATATTTACAGAACTTGAGATAATAAAATGACTCATGCTTAAACGAGGAAGAAATGAGTAATACGCGAAGAAAAACGTGTAAGCAAGCAACTTCCACGTTGCACGCTTGCTCACTTAATCTCTATGCTTACTCTTGTCTTAAACAGAATCAAGACAACACCCAAAACCAATATAAACCACATACGTCTCAAATGACATTAAGATAATCCACCTTCAACTTTGGGGACCATCTCCTGACATGTCAGTAACTGATTGGCTGCTCTGCTATCAAACAAGCAAATTTGTGGGGTCCAAAATTCAAAACATATGCTTCTATTTTTATTTCACAATATTCAAACGGTTCATTTGTTCTCCTCCACGTAAAATATCCATGGTCTTGAACATATAACAGATGCTATATCTGAACTAGACTGTTAACTTATCAGAAATATCATCCTATTTTTCCTCAAATCTTGGTTACGTAACAGAAATGCTAAGGCTCCATGTATATTGTACTCCGATTGTGGGAGGCAAGCAAACCAAATTAGGAATTAGACATGGATCATGGCTTATTCAAAGTCCTAGAGAGTGGAGAATCTTACGAAATGTTTCCATCAAAGCTTTAAGTAAAGAATCGAATGGCGGTTCAAAAGGGTTACCGAGCCCAAGCTGGGACCCGGGCTTGGAGATCGAGGTTCCGTTTGAGCAGCGACCGGTATGTGTGCACTTGCATAATAACTTTGAGAGTGCTTTCAGTTTCTGCTATCCTTTTTTTTTAGCTATTATCAATGGCAAAATATGTGAAAATAGGAGTATAAAATACGCACCATGTTGTCATGTGTACTTACAATTGTCATACAGGTCAATGAGTATTCATCTCTGAAAGAAGGATCGTTGTATTCATGGGCTGAGTTGAGTCCACCTTCCTTTTTCCTGCGGCTTGGAGGTCTGTGGTTAACAACTTTTATAGTCTTGGGGATGCCGATTGCAGCTGCTAGCTTCAATCCTTCAAAGGTACGTATTAACTTAGTCCCCCAACAATATGGATAAAGCAAGTTGATGAACGCAACCATCAAAACTCAACTCTTCTGCTTGAACTTCTTCAATGTTTGCCACTAGAATCAAGTTTACTGGATTCTGTTGATTCTAGAAAATCCATTATAGCAACAGCAAGACAAAAGAGTAAATTCCACACTTAAAGATCATTTATGCACTCACTCTTGTGACGGGAGCAAGAAAAACCATGCTCGCACAGAAAGGCTGTACTGTTGTAGTAATCAATTGTTTTGGTGGGGAAATCAATTCACAACATCAGTATGTGGGCAGTAACATACAAAGTCATATAACGAAATTAAAGCCGCATAATATCCCCAAATTCTGAAGTTTGCACTATGGTTGCTGCCAATGTGAATTCCTCAATTTTCATCTACTAGAACAATATTAGCTCATTTGCTCCTTAACTGCACTGTACTGCAGGACCCTCTAAGATTTGTATTAGCTGCGGGAACAGGAACCTTATTTCTGGTGTCGCTGATAGTCCTGAGGATTTATCTGGTAAATCTTCATATAGTACGGGACTGACTAAAGTTCACAATTTGAACAATTATGCAATTCAGCCACATATTGAATAATGTTGAATCCTATAAATTTTATTCTCGCTTGGCACATTGTAGGGATGGAGCTATGTAGGTGATAGGCTTTTATCAGCAGTAGTGCCCTATGAAGAGAGTGGATGGTATGATGGCCAAATGTGGGTGAAACCACCAGAGGTCAGAGTCTTATTTTTCTGCAACTTGGCTTGAAAAACCCTTAAACAGTCATTTGTCAAGAGTCATGCTTTGATACATTTTGGCCTTCAGGTTTTAGCTCGGGATAGGCTGTTGGGATCCTTCAAGGTAAGAAATGTGTTTCATTCTTAAATTGTCCAATGAAAAAAATAATAAAATCCATTGACTGTATATAACTTGCCGAGGAAGTTAAGAATTTTTATCATACCTGTAGGTGAAACCAGTAATAAAATTGTTGAAGCAAACACTAGTTGGAACTGGAGCATTGCTTGTATCTGGAGCCCTGTTATTCAGCTTTGCCACACCAGTACAGAATTTTTTCCAGACCACTTTCTCCTCAAAAAGCAGTCCTGTGGTTGCTCCAACCTCAAATGTCAATACAAAGCTTAACATAAGGTACTTAAGGATTTTAAGTTTAATAATCATACATATATCAGCAGCCCAACAATCTCATTACTTGGAAATTTTGTCCTACAGAAAGGAGGAGTTGCTGAGATTGCCAGGAGAGGTATTGCAAGATGATGACTTGGCAGCAGCTGCAGCAGAGGCAGCTGACGGAAGGCCAGTCTACTGCAGAGATAGGTATTACCGAGCATTAGCAGGTGGGCAGTATTGCAAATGGGAGGATCTACTGAAATAGTTAGGATTACACTAGTATGCTGTCGATTTTAGGTTATGAATGTTCAATGTCTATATAGGAACACTAAATCAAAAGTTTGTTTCAGTATCTCCACGAAAAGTTTAAGACTGGTCGACTGGAATGGTGCATCATTGTATCAATATCAAAAGAAACCTCTTTTTGCAGCACAGTTATGTATCTAACACAGGGAAGACAGGAATGTGTCTGAACATAACTGCAAAAGATTACATCAAATTAAAGTTTTTAGCTATATATACCCATTTGATTGAACTGCACAACACCCCTCCCCAAGACTAAGAAAAGACTAAAGATGACCAAATCAGGAAAATTAGTAATCAAGGAACAACAACAACAACAGCGCCTTAGTTCCAAAAAAATTTGGGGTTGACTAGAGAAGAATCAAAAAGAGAAGTCGCAAAAGTCATGTGTATCTGTCTCCACTCTTCCCCGCTTAGGCTCTTAGCGCCAAATTCTCTTCAAGCCCAACAACCTCATATCTCCATCAAACACCCTCATCCAAGTTTGCTTAGGTCTTCCTCTACCTCTCCTCTGTCCATCTTGTACCACTCTTCTAGCCTCCTATCCGCGAGCTTACTCAGTCTCCTTTTTTTTTTAATTTAATTTTTTTTTTATGTCCAAACCATCTTAATAATCAAGCGGCAATCTTAAATTATTAGCAACCATTTTACTGGCATGAGGTGTACCTTTACATGTTATGCAGCGTAGTCAAACAAAAGCACAATACCTTCCTAAGTAATAAGCACTCAATATGAAAATTATGGAAGAGTAATGAGCAAACCAACTAGGCTTGAAACACGGGAAACTTTTGAATTCTAGCTTAGGTAATGTGAATACAATTTGTTTATTTGGTTAGTTGTTCCATTAGTAAAGGGAGGAAAATTCATGCCTTATCAATTTATCACCAAAAAAATACCCAATTGAAGGATGAAGTTGTAAAACAAACCAATAGTTAAATCAATGCAACCATACTGTCAGCTTGAAATTGGATGATGAACAAATTAAAAGAACAGAAAGAATAGGTTACCCTTAAGTTGGAAGCATCACCAAAAAGGACAATAGCTTAATATTTGTATAGCAATTTAGCAATCAACTGATCATTTTCAAGCTGAACCATTCAGTTTTGTGAACTTGGCTAATTATCATTTAGCATGTTTCATACGATAGAAATAAAACACAAACATGATAACTTTCAAGAATGGAATACTCACCTGAAACCAGCTGAGAAGCATGTTGACCTAGGCTGACTATAAGCATCAAAATTTCAATCCAGGATTACTAGAACGGTCACATGGACTGTTGATCTTCAGATAGGATTATAGAGTCATAAATAGTGAGGACTTCAACAAACTTTGCACGATCAAGCTCATTAATAGGTATTAGAACTCTCTCCATTTATTTTCTTTGTTTCCTACTTTTTTTGACACCTAAGCTAGTAATAAAAAAAAAATTAAAAATCTCCCTTATATGGAGTGGTGGGAAATGACTGCAACCAAGAAGCCTAGAAGATATTACCCCCTAAAAATGTTTTTTACACCAATGAAACATTTTGAATAATTTTCCTTCAGCAATATTCAAGAAAGTTTGTTTTTCTCTCCTAGCATTTTCTACATCGAGAGTCCGATATGCAAGAGCAAGTAAATAAACTGCAGGGTGGAGTCTCCTGCAAGCAACAGATTAAGGACTCAGCATTTCATCACCCACATCCAGGACCATCAAGAGTTTTGAAATACACATCCGATTCTTGAAAACACAAATGGTTGTAAATTTACTTACTTCTCAAATTCTCCATGAGCATCAAAGCCATCCCAATGTCTTTGTGAAGGAACAGTTTTTGTTTTCCTGTTACGGCCATAAGTTTCTACATACCAACCACCAATATCATGTGTGCAACAGCGTGGCTCAAACAACCAGAACCTGTAAGGAAAGAGTGCTGTGGAATTTCAAATTTTCAAGTCATATAATCGAATTAAGTAAGATGTTAACTGACTGCACACATCATTAAGAAAGACTGGAGTCCTTGGGAAGCCAACCAAGAATCATTTGTCTCATGACGCTCATGAGATTAAAACCCCTTGTCAAGGTCAAATGAAAATACTCCAAATAATTTACCATGAGATTAATAAAGCTAGAAGCACGCTGCTCCCAAATGATTATCTCATTTCACAAGAACACATTCCAACTAACTATATATATAAATAATGATCTAGGGTGGTGATCAGTGATCATTTGGTTTTTCTTGGAAGTTATCATTATTCACAATAGGTCAATTAAGTTGAAACTTTAAAAATCTGACTCCTATTACCATAAAAATTCATTGTAATTCATAATCTTGAGAAGGTAAGGAATCTAATTTTACTCTTGAACTATTAGTGATTATACAAAAGTCTAAAATCCCTTAAGGAAATATAGGCAACCATAAAATTTAGAATTTACTGCATACACAGTCTTCTTGATGGTATAAGCACTTACTTGCTAGGAGGCAGTCGCGCCCTGGTGCATCTACATTCACAAATTGAAACTTCACCTCCCAACTGAAACCAATGCAAGTGTTTCACCTAAAACAAAGACCTTGAGTTAAAAAAGTTCATTCTTTGCTAAAGTCCAATAGTACTTTAGACTACAGCAATAATAAACTGGAAAAGATGAGATATGCAGAGCAATCAAAGTTATAAGAGAGACTAATAAAGAGCAAATATATGCTCTAGGGTATGAATCATAATTTAGCAACTAGTTGATTCAACAATTAAGAAATTCCATCAGATTAAAGCTAATCGAAGAAAGAGTGCAGATAGTTCGACAAACCAGTGGTGTCCTGTGCTTAAGAACCACATGAGTTTTTGAACCGCTACTATTGTACACATAACAGGAGCTCTCATCAGGATTAGTCCCTAAGCCAGTTATTGTGCCCAAGAGGACCTTTGAAAAGGAACCATGCAACGAGCTACTATTAGACTGAAAGCGGTTAACATGCACCAGCTCCTCATCTGAATTCAGGAAAACATGTATCTTGTCTGAAGAAGTCTCCTTATCAATCTCACTAGATGGATCCTTCGCACCAGAAGGGTCTTCTGGTGGGACTCTAGTAGCCAGAGCAATTAGCCTCCCACACACATGCAACTCCAAATCCTTGTATGCGTCTGAAGCATGAAATTCGATACCTGTCATATTACTTTTAGAAGATTCAGCAGCTTCGTTGTTGGAGCAATATTTTTGGAAGCCCGAGCTATCAGCAGGTTGACACAAATCTAAATTCATATGTTCAGTAGCAAGTTTTTTATGATAAACGTCAGGTATTTCAGGAACACCTTCAGCAACGCGGACAATTCCAAAAAGATCACGTCCTGAAACCAAGTGCAGCACCTCAGGTGTTTCATATACCGACCTCTCTTCAGCTTCAAAACACTCAGGAAGAAGGTCCAGGGACAGAATTTCAGGACCAAAATACGCTGAATGTATGGCCGAATAAAACTCTCTTTGAAGGACATCAAAATAGCCAGTACCAGCAGGCAAACTTCTCTCCGATAATATATCTTTCACGGCATACCTATACCACCTCAACCATTCAACAACCTCCATTTGCTTTGCTGTGGCCACATTCGAAGCATACATGTGATAACTCGAACTTTCTCTTGAATGTTTCTGAGCAACATCAACGTGCCTCGTGCTCAATAGATACTGATCATAGAGAGCTCGCTTAGTCGGCTCCGACAATATCTGCAGCGAGAATCGTTTAATAGTTATCACATATGTGTTTCTCATATAGCCTTATGTGCACACTATAATTAGTTAATTACCACTGCTAGCCGACAATGTTGAGCTCTTGCATTTGATAACTACAAATGCTAAACTATAAGCTAGTCATTTAGTCGATCAACACCACATTCTTAATAAACTCATTATTAAAAATGTTTGTAATTAATTCCAAATTTTCTAAACACAGTAACAAAGTTTCTCAACTTAATTAAAATTTCAACAATAAACGAGCAAACTCAATCTCAATTCAGCAAACTTCAAACGATACATAAAATCATAATCAAAGAAAATTAAACAATGACACCACTTATACGACATCAAAATGACAATGACATAAGAACAACTCATTAGAATACCTCATAAGCAGCGAGAATTTGAACGAAACGTTTCGAATCCGCATCATGAGTTTCGGAAGAAGAAACGAGGTCAGGATGCGTTTCTTTAGCCAACTTCCTAAACGAAACCTTAATTTCGTCAAACGTACTATTCTGAGGAACTCCGAGAACCTCGTACGCGTTCTCGATGCCGGCGAACTCGGGGTGAGATGACTCAGCGCTAGTACTGAGCCACCGATTGTGACTCGGATAAATAAACAGCATGACAAATCTAGCCTTGGCTTTTGGACTTAAGTCCAATTGAAGATATAGAAAATTTGATCTGTGAAATTGGGCGTTAAACGCCATTGTTGAGTTTTCCGATTATGGAATTTTTGCGGGAAGAAATCAGAAAAATAGTTGCATCTATTAACCGGTTTACGGTAATATTTGAAAATTAAATTAATGGCGATTTGCTAAGACATCATATGAGGCCAGGCCCAAAGTAGTATGAAGTATGAGAGATTTGGGCTTTAAAGTTTTTAATTCATTTGTTGTCGGTCCATGGACTATATTGTACTGATGCTATCTTTCAGCGGCAATTTTTTTTTTTCTATTTTTTTTTCCTTTACTTCTAGAGTTTAAGCCTTTTAGGTATTCCTAAGGTGTATTCCTAAGACGTGGGATGAATCTGAGAGACTGACGGCTTGTTTATTTCATCTGAAAACAATAAGTTTTTTTTTAATGAAAGATTAATGAATAGCAAAATAAAGAAAGAGCTGGACTGAACTGAACTGACTGAATTGAGCCGAACTAAACTGAACGAATTTTAAGCTAAAGTAAATAGGCCCTCAAACCCTTTTTTTTTTAAAAAATTTAAATTACGTCCATTTATCTATTTGGATAATGTATCTTACACACTTGCATGTTCGTCCTCTCTCAGCATATTCAAAGATTGAATGGGGTCTAAGATAATTATCCAAAGACTAAAATTTTTAACAAGTCAATGACAGTAAAGGCCTGTTTACTTCAGCTTAAATTCAGTTCAGTTCAATTCATCTCTTCTGTTATTTTGCTACTTATTAGTCCTTCATAAAAAACTTTCAGTTCAGTTCAACTTCAATCGGTTCATTACAGTTCAGTTGTTTTCAGCTGAAGTAAATAGGCCCTAAATAAGCTCTAAAATAATCAACTGTATATATAATTAATAGACTTAAATAGTTATCGGCTAACATATTTATTTCGTACGTATTAATTTACATAATGACCATTGTTATTATATAATAGTGTGATATAGCATAAAAACCTTCCGTGTATGCCATTAACTTATCCAACGTACATTGCAATATTCAAAAACCTAGTTTGAGAAAGAAAAAAAATAAAATTCACTTGCATACAAGAATAGGCTGAATGACTACTTCCATAGACTGACTTGCATAGTTGCATTATAGTCCACCAAAAAAAAACATTCCGTGTAAGTTCCGTAGACTGAGACTGGTTCCGTAGACTGACTTGCATAGTTGCATGTACAATTCTTTAATCTAGAGTTTAAAGTTTTAAACTTGACTATCAGCCTTAAAACCTCAACCAATCATAGACCACAAGTCCACACAGCACCAAAAAAAATAGACCACAAGTCCACAACTATCATCATCAATAATTTTGCCATCTTTTGTGGACTATAGTGCGTATGGACACAAAACCAATTTTGAATGAATGCCTTTTCTTTATCATTATGAACACAACTAATCAAAGGAACAATGAAGCATTCTAATAGGATGGTTGCTATCATTGTAATCTTGCTTTAAAATTTATGGAATACAAGAGTAGATTGCCCTCGTGGTCCTAAGCAAAAGTACAAAATATACATTAATTTAATACTATTCTACGGAGTATATTGACATATTATTAAACAAAACAAAAAAAGGGATGAATACATACGGCACTAGACCTAGACATGAAATTTGGATTCCTTCTAATACCACGTCTTGAGTTTTGGACCTCTCATTGTTTTCTCCACTAGTTCTGAACTACCTCTCGTGCTTTTCAATGTAGAGGATGGAACTTTCGCTTTATTATTGATTTTGATTTATACTCCTTTGTAATTAATGTATATGTATCAATGTATGTTGTACACTTGTAGTTGTATATTTCGTTGGCAGTTGAGGTACGTCTACATTGAAATGATAAACATGTGGATGTATATATATACTCTATTGTTGCATAGTAAATGTTTGAAAAGGTGTTACGGACTTACGGGTGAGATAGGTTCTTCATGTGTTTTATTTATTTATTTAATCATTGTTGTGGACAAAATTCAATTAAATTTTTTTGAACAATAATTTTTAATGTTTCATTCGATCAACTTTAATTAGCATCCATTCAACTGTATGTTTCATAATGACAATATTTCGTAGATAAGCACTTATTTTTAAACATGTTTTTCAATTGGTCGCTCTAAATTCAAGTTAACAGGGCTTTTAATTAAGCACTAAAGTACATCCTTATGAGTTTGTGTGTATGACCACCTGCATATAAAACAATAACTAATGTTATTGCTCCGTATATCTTATGTACATTTCATTTTTCCCAACTCCATCTTTCCATAATCCTCATTAGACTCTTAGTATATGAAACAATAATTGAGCATAAAATCCATTAATGGAGGCATACCAATAATAAATAGATCATAGCAGAGTCACAGAATTAGCTAACACACGCAAACAAACAATGCAAGTGTATAATATTACGTATATAACCCTGAACTAAGACGACAAAGGAGGTTTAACTTTTAGCATAATTGCGCTCAAAATCATCATCTAAATTAAAGGTGCATTAGTAAATAGTGATTACTGATAATTGACCACCGAAATTAAAGCTGAGCATAATGGATTTCCCTTCATTCCTTGTGGACCTATGATTCCAATTATGCCAAATTAGATTTTTTCATACTAAAATTCATGTTATATCCATGCTGTCATAATAAGACTCGTAATAATGGAGTTAACTGCTCCTCACATTTTAATTTTTTCCTTCCAAGTTTTCAAGTCTTCTAGCAATACTTTCTATTTAGTACTTTTAATTTGTGGATCGCTTTGGACGGTGTTAATTGTTTTCAAGATTCATATAATTACCTTTTTTTTTTTTTTGGGGGGGGCAACGACTATATAATTACTTATTTTTGTCAATTGAACTTAACCACTTTTTTTAATTATTACGTATTAATGTATAGTTATCAATTTTTTTAATCGTACGTGCACTATTCCCTTCGTATCCTATTTTTCTTTATCAAATAACTTTATTAGGTTTATAATATTTTTTTATTAGGATAGACTCCATACATCACCCACTATTAGTTGCAAGTTGTTTCTCTTTTATCAATTATTACCCCAATTTGACCCCACTACTACTATTATATAATATACCATAATGAAAAAGTGAATAGTAACGAACAAAGAAAATAGAAAACAGTGGAAGTAGTTTATTTGATATTCATGTGTTTTCATCCTTCGAGACTAAGCTAACAAGCCTTCATATATCAATTGAGTAAGAAAGTTTTAATTTAAATCAGTTATATATGTTAGTAAAGTTACATTTTGTATTAGGACGTATTTGAAAATAACTTTTGAGATAAAAGGCTAAAAGTGTTTAATATAGTGTTGTTTGAGTAGAAATTAGAAATTAGAGATTGAGATAGAGATAAGTTGTTTACAAATGTTAAAATACGGAGGATTAGTACCTAGTTTCTACTGAAAATTCTTCGGTGGCTGTTTGAGAAATGGTCACCAAAATCTATATATGTTAAATGTCTAATTATATTAATAATGGAGCTTATATAGTAATATTAATTTTTTTTGCAATCATTATAGATAATAAAAAGAAGCTTTCATGATATATTTTATATTTTTAAAAAATTATTTTTAATTATTATCTATTTTTACAACTATATTATGGAATTATTGTCAAAAAAATATTAAAAAAATTTTATTTGCTATAATTTATATTTTGAAAAATAATATGATGTTTTTAAATGCCCTTATAATTACTTTGTCTAAAATAGATAAAATATAATTATGTATTTGGTTGATAGAACTTTGGTGGTCTTTTCTCAAACGGCCACCGAAGTATTCCCTAATTTTTACTCTATATTAAACTTGTGCGGAATTTTTGATGATTTGATTTGTCGAATCAAACATTTATAGTCAACCTCAACTTACAAACTTTTTAAATTGGAATCCAATAATAAGTTTCAGAAATTCTTGATTACACTTTATGGTTGATCTTTTTGGGTGTTTAGTTTTTTTTTTAATTGAATATTTTCTCCAAACTTCATTTTATTCTCTTTGAAAATTTGCTTTATTTACTGCTGTACGTGGTTTAGTTGAATTCTACCAAAATATGAAGGACGAGTAAATTGTTATACAATGAAACACAAATTTTTGTTGTTATTAAAAATTTAATGATTTTTGCTTGAAGTACTGAAGTTTTTTTGTTTTAATGTTTTTTTAATTCTACTCGAATTTGGATTATTTATTTTATTTCTCTTCTTAATGATGTGCTAAAAGCCTACAAATAGTATAATTTTGAAGTTCAAACATACAAAAGTAGTATATACATAATTATATTTTATCTATTTTAAACAAAGTAATTAGAGGAGCATTTAAAAACATTATATTATTTTTCAAAATATAAATTATAGCAAATAAAATTTTTTAAATATTTTTTTCACAATAATTCCATAATATGGTTGTAAAAATAGATAATAATTAAAAATAATTTATAAAAATAAAAAAAAATCATAAAAATTTTTTTTATTATTATCTTTAATGATTGCAAAAGAATTAATATTATTACTATGTGAGCTCCATTATTAATATAATTTGACATTTAACATATATAAATTTTGGTGGCCGTTTGAGATTTTAAGGATATAGTAGTGTGTTAAATTATCAAACAATTAACAAAATTAATAACTTATCCATTATTACTATTGTTATTTTGAGTAAAAACTTATCCATTAGTTCATCATGCATGTTATTGACTTATTGCGCTTCTAGATTGATTGCTCAATATACTAAAAATGAAAACTCTTGAATTTAGGTTGCATTATCCAATATACAAAATTCATATCATGTCACTTTTAGTTTTTTTAATAACATATATAGCCAACTATTTTTACCAATCACTCATAAATCTTCCTACCACTATTTATATATTAGTTATTGATGTTTTTGGATATCCTTGCTTTTTTTTTTTTGTTAGTGTTTCAACTAAAACAGCCATATTTAATAATAAGTTTGTTAAATTGTGATTATCCATATATCACATTTTAATTGATGTTGTCACTATCTATTTATTAATTTACAACGAATTTATTTACAAACTACAAGTGTTTTCATCCCTCTCAACTAATTTTCCTCAAGTTATAAATTGAGCCTCAAAGGACGATCAATGAAAATCAGCCTTCATAATTTTTAAAAATTGGATCGGAAAAACAAAAAATAAAAAAAACGTAGTCCTAAAGAAATGCCGATATTTTGATCCAAAATCCTTCTTTAGACGGTAAACCTTCCTACCTTCTTCCCTCCTTCCTACCCATTTCTTTGGTAATAGTTGGTTAAAACTTAAAAGCAGGCGCCTAATCTTTCCAAATCAAGTGCGCACCTCATCTCTTTACCTCACCTTACCTCCTCTGTCCTCAAAAGAAATCTTTTTTTCATCGCACTGAAAACAGAATCTCGATATCCAGAAAGCTGAGTTTTTTTATAAAACAGAAAAAAAAAACCTAAAATATCCTCTTTTATTGTTTTATTAAAAAAAATATTATAAAGTAAAAAAAAAAAAAAAAAAAAAANAGGATTAGTACCTAGTTTCTACTGAAAATTCTTCGGTGGCTGTTTGAGAAATGGTCACCAAAATCTATATATGTTAAATGTCTAATTATATTAATAATGGAGCTTATATAGTAATATTAATTTTTTTTGCAATCATTATAGATAATAAAAAGAAGCTTTCATGATATATTTTATATTTTTAAAAAATTATTTTTAATTATTATCTATTTTTACAACTATATTATGGAATTATTGTCAAAAAAATATTAAAAAAATTTTATTTGCTATAATTTATATTTTGAAAAATAATATGATGTTTTTAAATGCCCTTATAATTACTTTGTCTAAAATAGATAAAATATAATTATGTATTTGGTTGATAGAACTTTGGTGGTCTTTTCTCAAACGGCCACCGAAGTATTCCCTAATTTTTACTCTATATTAAACTTGTGCGGAATTTTTGATGATTTGATTTGTCGAATCAAACATTTATAGTCAACCTCAACTTACAAACTTTTTAAATTGGAATCCAATAATAAGTTTCAGAAATTCTTGATTACACTTTATGGTTGATCTTTTTGGGTGTTTAGTTTTTTTTTTAATTGAATATTTTCTCCAAACTTCATTTTATTCTCTTTGAAAATTTGCTTTATTTACTGCTGTACGTGGTTTAGTTGAATTCTACCAAAATATGAAGGACGAGTAAATTGTTATACAATGAAACACAAATTTTTGTTGTTATTAAAAATTTAATGATTTTTGCTTGAAGTACTGAAGTTTTTTTGTTTTAATGTTTTTTTAATTCTACTCGAATTTGGATTATTTATTTTATTTCTCTTCTTAATGATGTGCTAAAAGCCTACAAATAGTATAATTTTGAAGTTCAAACATACAAAAGTAGTATATACATAATTATATTTTATCTATTTTAAACAAAGTAATTAGAGGAGCATTTAAAAACATTATATTATTTTTCAAAATATAAATTATAGCAAATAAAATTTTTTAAATATTTTTTTCACAATAATTCCATAATATGGTTGTAAAAATAGATAATAATTAAAAATAATTTATAAAAATAAAAAAAAATCATAAAAATTTTTTTTATTATTATCTTTAATGATTGCAAAAGAATTAATATTATTACTATGTGAGCTCCATTATTAATATAATTTGACATTTAACATATATAAATTTTGGTGGCCGTTTGAGATTTTAAGGATATAGTAGTGTGTTAAATTATCAAACAATTAACAAAATTAATAACTTATCCATTATTACTATTGTTATTTTGAGTAAAAACTTATCCATTAGTTCATCATGCATGTTATTGACTTATTGCGCTTCTAGATTGATTGCTCAATATACTAAAAATGAAAACTCTTGAATTTAGGTTGCATTATCCAATATACAAAATTCATATCATGTCACTTTTAGTTTTTTTAATAACATATATAGCCAACTATTTTTACCAATCACTCATAAATCTTCCTACCACTATTTATATATTAGTTATTGATGTTTTTGGATATCCTTGCTTTTTTTTTTTTGTTAGTGTTTCAACTAAAACAGCCATATTTAATAATAAGTTTGTTAAATTGTGATTATCCATATATCACATTTTAATTGATGTTGTCACTATCTATTTATTAATTTACAACGAATTTATTTACAAACTACAAGTGTTTTCATCCCTCTCAACTAATTTTCCTCAAGTTATAAATTGAGCCTCAAAGGACGATCAATGAAAATCAGCCTTCATAATTTTTAAAAATTGGATCGGAAAAACAAAAAATAAAAAAAACGTAGTCCTAAAGAAATGCCGATATTTTGATCCAAAATCCTTCTTTAGACGGTAAACCTTCCTACCTTCTTCCCTCCTTCCTACCCATTTCTTTGGTAATAGTTGGTTAAAACTTAAAAGCAGGCGCCTAATCTTTCCAAATCAAGTGCGCACCTCATCTCTTTACCTCACCTTACCTCCTCTGTCCTCAAAAGAAATCTTTTTTTCATCGCACTGAAAACAGAATCTCGATATCCAGAAAGCTGAGTTTTTTTATAAAACAGAAAAAAAAAACCTAAAATATCCTCTTTTATTGTTTTATTAAAAAAAATATTATAAAGTAAAAAAAAAAAAAAAAAAAACGGATACAAAAAAAAATTACAGAATAAAAGGGAACACACGTGACGAAAGCTGATCTTCGCTAATGCTCTGAGCTCCACACTTACTTTCTTTGTCTTTGCTTTTGTCTTTTTCGTTCAATCATACAAATTACTCTTCTTTCATTCTATTTAATCTCCTCATTCTCACTCTCAACTCTTATATTACTCCCTTTTTTTTATTTTTATTTAAATATTTATTGGTATTCCGTTAATTTTTTGTAACCTTCATTAACAAAAAAAATGAGGTTGCTAATTAATTTACGAATGGTGGTGGTATCATCACTTTTATTGGGATTATGCCACGTGTGTTTATCTGAACTAGAGATAAAGACGTATATTGTCCACTTGGCGAAATCACAAATGCCGGAAACTTACGACTACCCCTTAAAGTGGTACCAAGATTCTCTACGGCAAGTGTCTGACACGGCTCAGATGATCTATACTTACACTAGCGCTTTACATGGGTATGCTACACGGCTGACCGAGCACCAAGCGGAGGCTCTGGCTTTGCTGCCCGGGGTACTGACCGTGCTGCCCGAGACTCGTTACGAGTTACACACTACTCGTACGCCGTCTTTTCTTGGGTTGAACAATGTCCCTGATGCGTTGCTACAGTCAAGCGCGGCTAGTGACGTCATCATTGGGGTGTTGGACACGGGGGTTTGGCCTGAGAGTAAGAGTTTTGACGACACGGGGTTTGGCCCAGTGCCGAGTACGTGGCGTGGGACGTGCCAGGCTGGGGCCAACTTCTCCGCATCAAGCTGTAATAAGAAGCTCATTGGGGCGCAGTACTTCTCACAAGGGTACGAAGCCATTGCAGGGATGCTCGCGTCACGTGAGCCGAAGTCTCCACGTGATGAAGACGGGCATGGGACCCACACGGCAAGTACTGCTGCTGGGTCCCCTGTTGAAGGGGCTAGCCTCTTTGGGTATGCGCCAGGGACTGCGCGAGGCATGGCCCCTAAAGCTAGGGTCGCCGTCTATAAGGTATGAATACAAACCTTAAAACTATACAAGCTATTTGTTAATGTCACAGGTGATCATTTAATGTCAGCTACTTCATACTTGCAAAAGTTACAAATGCTGATTTTACGTTTGTTTGGTTCGAAAACATGTATTTGCAAGACAATTTTGTCTGTTTTGTAGCTAACAAAAACACTTGTTAAGTTTTTGTAGTGTACTCTAATATGGGTAGAACTCTAGATTGTAGGAAGACATTAATTCCTTAACATGGTTTAATTTCTATTGTTTTTTTTTTTTTTTCATTAAATCTATTCTTAAAACTCAATGCTTTATGTCTACACTACACTATAGTTATCTATGAAGGTAGGATTCTCTGTTTAATGAAAAGAGTTATTTATAGGTTTGCTGGAAAGGGGGGTGCTTCAGCTCGGACATTCTAAAAGCCATTGACAAAGCAATTGAGGATAATGTGAATGTGTTGTCACTTTCGTTAGGCGGAGGGATGTCCGATTACTACAAGGATAGTGTGGCCATTGGAGCATTTGCAGCAATGGAGCACGGCATTTTAGTGTCTTGCTCTGCAGGGAATGCAGGGCCAAATGCATTCAGCCTCTCTAATGTGGCACCATGGATTACTACTGTTGGTGCTGGCACAATTGATCGCGATTTCCCTGCTTCTGCAAGCACGGGTGATGGGAAGACATACTATGGTGTTTCACTCTACCGTGGGGAATCATTGCCTCGAAACCAGGTTCCTATTGTCTATGCAGGTAAATTGCTTTGCTATTTTACCAAATTTTTATCTAAATAATCTCAAGGTTAATGACAAAACTATTAGTGTACTAATAATACTGACTGATTGATTAACAATTGTACATGACAAAACTAAGCTACACAATAACTATGAGGGATATGGGGGACAATTAAACAGAATGTAATCCATCTCATAGTGTACTGATACATTCTGACAATCAGCGACAAACATTTATAAGCCTGTCAAATAATATTACTCTGTATGTTTTAAGAATCTGATGTAGAAAACTTTATTTTTATATGCTCATCAATTGAAAAAAAATCAGTTTATGTTCGAGATGTGCCTGCATAAGTCGGTGTTTAATGCATGTTGATTGTTGGACAGTTCTCTTCCACAGAGTTTCTATGCTAACTGAAGTTGTAGTCTTTCCATATATGTAAGCTTTCGCTATGAAATTGACTCGGTTGCTACACTGATCAATTATTGCGGCCTTTACTCAAATCATGATGTCAAATAAATTGTCATTATAATGATTGTTGAGAATATCCTCTATTTGCCAACCACTTCCTTATCCGTACCACATAAAATAAATGCATACAAGCTAAGTGTTTTGAATTCATTTGAATGTGATGATATGCATATGCTAGAATAACTAATTGTATACACAATGTAGATGTATTTTACTATTTTTCCATGCTGCAAGTCTGCAACTAGAAAGACCAGAAAAAATTTAAATTTTCTGCAGTCTTAGAGTAGTTTCAAAGTGTAGATGTGGAGGATTTGACGAGCAACGTTACAATAAAGATAGTGTATCTTAAAACATGTGAGTTAAGATTTTAGGACAGTCTGACAATATTCTACGGTAGTTTGGGTTCACATTCTTTAATATTGATCATTAGGTTAGAATATGTACTTGAATCCAAAGAATAGTAGATTACCTGCATTGCTACTTAAATGCATTTCGTGTTCTTGAGGAATCGGGGGTCATGGAGCATAAGGTGCTCTTGCCCTTAAATGATTTTGTTACGAAGTATTACGTAATAAATTTTAAACAAGCAACTACAGAATGATAAGATTGATACTTTCGATTACCTTGTAGTGTTTTGGGAAAGATTTTGCCTTCTGATTAACACTTTGAGATTTTAGCTATCACGTAATCACACAAGTGGTTTGAACTTATATAACACAATCAAAATGATGATTTATTATGTTAGGACAAACTAACTAATCATATAGTTCCAAAAAACAAAATTTTATTGGTCATAGTTGCACTGTATGAACCAAGCTTGCATTGTTGCATTCATTACTACATTTTTACGCAAGCTACTAGAACAGTTTGGTACTCTGTTGGTTACTATCACCTGTGTAACTAAAAATGACAGGCCAACAACTTTGCAGTTAAGAAGAAACTTATGCCAGTTCACATTTTGTTATCCATGGCATTGCAATTTTTAATGATGGAGATTGTATGTAATTGATGGCACAATATGAACTCATGCTGGTATTATGGCAGGAAATGCGACTAACGTCACTGGTAACACTAGAAGTCTATGCATGGCAAACTCTTTAATTCCAGAGAAAGTGAAAGATAAGATTGTCTTTTGTGACCGTGGCATTAGCCCGAGGATCCAAAAGGGTGCGGTGGTCAAAGCAGCAGGCGGTATCGGCATGATATTGGCCAATACTGAAGCAAACGGAGAGGAATTAGTTGCCGATGCCCATTTGTTGCCTGCCACTATAGTGGGACAGAAGAATGGTGATGTGATTAGGAACTACGTGGTATCCAACCCGAATCCAACTGCCACCATCCTTTTCGAGGGGACAAAAGTGGGGATTCAACCTTCTCCTGTGGTGGCTGCCTTTAGCTCCAGGGGTCCAAATGGGATCACCCCTAATATCTTGAAACCTGATATGATCGCACCAGGTGTAAACATCTTAGCTGCTTGGTCAGAAGCCTTGGGGCCCACTACAGTGCTCACTGACACGAGGAGGGTTCAGTTCAACATTATATCAGGGACTTCTATGTCCTGTCCTCACGTGAGCGGCCTTGCAGGGTTAGTGAAGGGAGTCCACCCTGATTGGAGCCCTGCAGCTATAAGGTCTGCTTTGATGACGACAGCTTACAATACCTACAAAAATGGGGAGATGATAAAGGATGTTGCTACTGGGAAGCCATCCACACCTTTGGACCACGGGGCAGGACACGTGGACCCTGTATCAGCACTAAATCCGGGGCTTGTATATGATCTCACACCTACAGATTACCTGGAATTCTTATGCGCACTGGGTTACACCTCGTCACAAATAAGGTTAGTTGCTAGGAGAAGCTTTGCCTGTGACAGTAAGAAGAAATACAGCATAACAGATTTCAACTATCCTTCATTTGCTGTCTCATTTAAAACAGCAGGCCCAACAGCTAACGCTGCCAGTGCTCCGGGTAATGGGACTAACGTGATGAAATTCACTCGGACCTTGACAAATGTGGGCCCCCCTGGCTCATACAAGGTATCAGTTAAGTCACAGGCAACAGAAGTTAAGATATCAGTTGAGCCAGAAGTTTTGAGCTTTAGTAAGATGAATGACAAGAAACCATACACCGTCACATTTACAGCTGAGAAAATGATGCCTTTAAATACATACAGGTTTGCTAGGATTGAATGGTCAGATGGTAAGCATGTAGTTGGAAGTCCGGTTGCAATTAATTGGTCCTGACTCCTGACAAAACTTATTGCGCCATAGAATTGAGTCTTATGCTCACTAGAAAGGAAGTGGGTAGAGGACCAACTGATAAAGGCACTAAACATTTGGTTAGTAGAATTATTTCCAAGTACATATTTCATGTAGATTGCCGCGATTTCAGCACATTAGATGTTGTCTCCGAATTGCAAAGGCATGAGACCAAAACTCCTAAAGCCTTGGTGATTAGTTTTACCTGGGTAAAAAAAAAACAAATTTAAAAGGAAAAAAATAATAATAATAAAAATAAAAATTGTAGATGTTACTTCATGCTGATGATGTTATGTCACTGAAGAGTGGGGAGTAAAATTGTAAAAAAGATCATGTACTATTCTTAAAGATAAGAACAAAATAATCCTGTACTTTCATTCAATCTTCAATTAAGTTTATCCAAAGCTATTGAAAAAACAAAGAAAATAAATTGTTCTTGGAGTTCATATTAACATGTTGGAATTTTTGGCTTCATTGATATTCAGAGTAAATAGCTTATGCTTGATTGATATTATTGGAGTTATGTGGTGGTAAGTTGAGCCTACATCCCCTCTTTTCTCATTGCTCCATTGTTTGCATGTGAGTGCAAGTTATGTGGGGCGTGGGGGTGTCCCGAATATAATTTAATTGTTTCCTCATTTTTGCTTTTGTTTCATCAAATTACTCCATCACCTTGCACTATAATGTACTCCATATCTATAAACTACACTCTATTTATGAACTACTAAAAATTTGGTTTTGATAATCTCATTTTTTGTGTGGTCTCAAATTGTCAAGTGTCTAGGGAGAATTCTCTTGCCTTCAAGGTCTAATATGATCTAGGTCTATTGTATATCCAAAGTAACTTAAGGTTGATGAATTGAAAATTGCATAATGGCAACGATTTTCTGATGCAAAAGTCAAGACATATAAGTTATTAAATGTCAAGTTTAGGCTCGTATTTGCCCTCTTAATTGCCTTATGATGCTAGTGTTCAAGTTAGGTCGAGCAAACGTTTAAATAATTATTCATTAGTTATTTTACTATTATTATTTATAGTATAATATTTTTCAAGGTTTTATTTATAATTATCAAATTATCATACGTTTGATGCTCAAAGCGATGTGGTTAACCGGCATCTTAGCAACTAATCCAACTAAAAAAAATGTGACAACACTGATAAGTAATCCTGATAAAAGGGTTTGCATTTTGCAACTATTGCAAGTGCCTTATGAAATGGAACAAGGATAAGAAAATTCAAGACCCAACCTTTTGGGCTTGAATATTTAAAGTTAACGTGAAGGTCCACAAGGCCTTGAACCAGGCAAATGATCAACTGTCTCATCGACATAATTTTACATTCCCTTGACTGGCCCAAACACGTGCCCTTTACTTCTAGTCCGCAACAATGCAATATTGCACATTTAATTTGAAGTACCACTACTCCACTAGACGTGAATCCTATCTAAAAATATCATCAAGTCGAATTAAGTTGAGCCGAGTTATATTCAAACTAAACTTAATTCTTGTTTAAACTTGCCTTGTTAAAATTATTATTGTTTGAGCTTGACTCATTTGTTTTTTAAGTTGAAGTCATACTTATATGTAAACAAACACATAATTTAAAAATCATTTCATTACTATGTATAATTTCAATTATTCAACATCAAAAAGTTTGATAGGGTACTCCGTAATATTTTGGGCCCATTGGCATGGGGCAATGAATTTTGTTAATAGTGCAACTACTGTAGGTAATGGAACAATAGCTGGAAAACCGCAAATTCAAACTACGCACAATGCACCCAAGCCTTTATTTTACTCTAAAGCTTGACACGTTAAACCAAAGGTGGCAGCACCACAAAAACCAACAATTGAGGCAAAAAAATAATCTTTACCCAATAATGCACAACATAACCAGAAGTCCATATATAACACAAAGTCACAAACACACTTTAATCAAAACAAAGTTATCATAAAATTTTAGCTATGGAAAATAAAAATAACAATAAGCAAAATGATGAGAAGAAACAATCAGAGGAAGCAAAGAAGCTAGAGGGTTTACCAACTGAGACAAGTCCTTATGTTCAATACAAGGATTTGGAAGACTACAAGCAACAAGGCTATGGCACAGAGGGCCACTTGGCCCCGAAAGCCGGGCATGGTGCCGGGGGCACCGATGCCCCAACGATTTCTGGCGGTACGTCCCCGGAGTCGGTCAATGATACCATCAATCGTCAAGGTGTTCCTTAAGTTGCCAAGTCAAGCTTAGCGCGCTTAGGCCACTTCTTACATGTGACATGCATGTATTTTGTGTATCATCACCTTTAATTATTATGTGTTTTCTTCCAACTCTTATCTTAAATTTGCTGTAGAAATTTCTACTTTGGTCATCTGGTGTTCTAAATTAAAGATTTTAGTGAAATTTTACTTGATTTTAAATAATTTTCAGGTATATGAGTATGTCCTCTCTTCCTAATTAATAATATCAAGCTAAATAATGAAAATTATCAGTAATATTGATAAAAATAAATAAATTAAAGATTGACATTACAATCGTACAAATCTACAATACAGCAGTACACTACTTATTGGATCGTATGAATCTAATAAACCACCTATCTAACTAGAAAATCACATCACATCACAATTACAATCTAATAAATCTAGCTCTTTAGTAGTTGAGTGATTGAGTCATATATATTTTGGGCATCATAATAAAAAAAATTATCATTTAGTCATCAGACTCATCACTATTAAGTATGTGTAATTGTGTAAATTTGAGGATATAGCTCCTCAAACTGTAATTACTTCCCCCCAAAGCGTAGGTAAGCTGCTGGATTTGTTTGGAAAGTGGTTGATTTTGAATTGGATGATAGTATACGGAGTACTATATATATTTGGACGACGTTAGTTGAATTTATTATGTATGAATAATGTATGGATTGGTGTCACTTTCTAATTTCTGACAGAAATAACCGACAATCTAAATTTTTTTTTTTCATAGGCCAGGTTTATTAGTTAGTTATGTAGTTGATTACTTTTTCACGTATAGCAGACCTAATATGAGACAATTTGTTATTTATTACTTCCGTATCATATCAGTTGCAACGGTTTGATATTTTTTCTCTATAGAAGACGACGACAGATAACAAAAAAAATGAAATCGATCTTTTAATTTGTCGAAGAAGATATAAATAATAAACACATGACAATCACACAAGTACTAGAAGTACTAGTAGTAGGGCATTCTTTTCCTTGGATGCAGGGCAAGGCCAAAGTGAGCGGCAAGAAAGGAATGGCTAAGGCGAACCTCAATAGCATTACTCACAAGCCGTCCATGGAATTATTATTATTATTATTATTATTATATTTTTTTTTATGAGATGGAAATATTATTATTATTAAATGTCAAAAAATAATTAACCACAAATTAAAATATATATTCGGTACTTAAAAAAGTAAAATAAAAAATAAAAATTCTGAGCAGTATAAGCATACAACACAAACCATAAAGGCCTCTCACGTCAAAGCATTAAAATCTTGCTTTAGTGCAAATTAAGTGCAATCCTACCAGACTTCACCCTCTAATTAATAGCCACCCTAAACAATATAAGCTAATTTTGTGGCATCCATCTGTTTATGTCTTCGATCGTACTCTCATTGAATTAGGTAGTTTGTTAGTTATTCTGTTAGACTATGACAGGTGACAGTTGTAAGATTGTGCTAATATGTATTTTTGGAGGGAAGGAATTGAAGTGGAAGGGTAACTTGTGATGCAATTTCATTTGTAAAATGTAGTCTGCAGAATTTGGAAATTAAATTTTGATTTGCAGACACAAAATGTTTAAATCTCGATCCATGTACAAGCATTTAAATTACAAAAATTATATTATATGGTTGGAGAATATACATTGTGACGAATTAAACAAAAACTTAGAGCATGTTTAGCCTTAAGACTTGGGAGTAACTTCATTTTTTGTGGTCTCAATTGAAAATGATGTCATTAAATACTTCTTAAGACTGGTTAAGACTTAATCATTTTTATCACTTTAGCACTTAAGACTCAAATATATGACATTTTGTTTTTTATTTTATCTTTTTATATTTACAATATAATAATAACATTAATGAACAAAGCTAAGTAAAACTTGAGTAGTGGTCCCAATCTCAAGTCTTAAGTTGAGTTTTAAAGAAAAAGAAAAATGGGACAAATCTTAAACACAAGTCTTAAGACTCAATTTGGTGATGACAAGACTTGGGGCTAAAAATGCTCTTAAGCAAAGTCTTAAGACCCAATTTAATGATGTCACCCCAAATTTTAAGTCTTGGGGCTAAAGATACTCTTATATTATCTTAAGTCTAAAGCAAACCGAGGAAACTATAAAAAACTAGTACTGAACGAAAACAAAAAAAAAAAAAAAAAAAAAAAAAAAAAAAAAAAAAAAAAAAAAAAAAAAAAAAAAAAAAAAAAAAAAAAAAA
>PYUH01000164.1:583772-595791 GCA_016808085.1 Suaeda aralocaspica
AAAAAAAAAAAAAAAAAAAAAAAAGCCAAAAAGTCAAGAATATGTTAAATTATTCAAAAATATTAAATTAAGTTGGTGAATCGTGATCAAATGAAAGAGGCCTAGCTAAAATGAATTACAAAAGCAGGCTAAAATGAGACTAAATTTAAACGTTTAATACTTTAATTTAATCTGTCCATTAATTAATTGTGCATAAATGTCACTTGTATTTAGTTATCTCTATGAGGGGATCTAGTCAATTCTTCTTTCCTCACTAAATTAATAAATAAAGACCACTTATGACTTGTAAATGCATGCGTTCATTCGTGAAACACGGCCATGGGTAGGTAAACAAACTTGAAATTGATGTTGTATAAGAGGAAGTTTAATTTCATTTCATATGGCTCAATAGCTGATATATACACTTAATAAAGCAAGTAGAAAGAATATATATATATATATCAAAACAATCACTTTCCATTTAAGGTTACGAGTAAATAAGAAGCTAATACCTTAGAATCTATATACCCGCCATAACAAGCTAAGCAACGAACTTCTAAATAGTTATCTTCTACCCTATATATATTGTTACTACTAGAATTATTTTACAATAATTAAGTAGTTTACTCATAACAATTATTGTTACTCATAAAGATTGCTGATCTGTTTACCAAGGAGTGTGTCATATTATACGTACGATCATATTTGCTGAAGAAATTCAAGAGAAGATATCATGGGGGATGATTGTGACTGTGACTGCGACTGCGACTGTGATGGATGTGATGGATGCGACTGTGATTGCGGTTGCGACTGGCTTCCCTGCTGTGAAGGCTGTTCGGTATTGCTAGCTACTCCCTCTATTCCAAATTATTGCTACATAACTAAAAAAAACAACTACAAAAATTAATATCTTGCATAACAAAAAATTATAAAAAATTTATAATTAAAAACTATACATCGAAATAAATTATATTTGTTACGTATAAAACAATAAAGTGAGTCAAAGTTATATCATAAATAGTGTCGAAAACCAAAATATATTGAGTATAAAGTTACCGAAGGATAACACATTAATTTTTTTTTTTTCATTCATTCTCCGTGCTCCCACTGTTTGATTTAATTATTAGGTGTGATTGCTTATTATATAGTCTTTACACAAAGTTTTTATATAAGTGGAAAAATTTTCAAAATAGAATACATAACAACCTTAGGTTTTTGAAAGGGAAGGAGTAGTTATTACAATGATTATTATTATTATTATTATTATTATTATTATTATTATTATAGATAGATTGGAGTGTCGAGAAACAGTAGGTGCCAACTGCCAAATGTAAGTGTGTTAAGTTGTCCAAATAATAATAATAATAATAATAATAATGATGAAACATATCAATCATAATAGATTAATAGTGTATGATACAATCATTATAATTGTTAATGCAAGTTAGTTAATCCTATGTAGGGTGAGACCAATGTAGCGTTATGTTGTTGCTTCTTTCCAGCGGGCAGTGATAATAATAGACCTTCAAAATCAAGAAGTATAAGTGACGACACTACTTCAGCATATGCACATAGAGATTGTTGCTACTATTGCTGTTGTTGCTGCAATTCTCCAACTAGAGGTCCTGGAAATACCAAAAAGAGTATTTGGTCACGCCTTTGTTCATGGTGTTTGGAGACTAATGTACCTCCTCCTCCACCATCTTTGCCTGGTGAAATGAGTTCGTCATCTGCTCCAAATGTAACACCATATCCAATAGATTCTACTAGTAGTATACAAGATCCTCGCAATCAATTGGATAACAATCGTCCTTCAATGGATTTTTTGGAACGAAATAAAAGTCAATCAAGGCCGGAAGAACTTTCCATGTCTCGTCTTGATTATAAGATGGAAGGGAAATGATTCAACCAATAATGTAATGTGGAAGTGATGACCGACATTTCAAAACATAAGAGTGGCTAAGGTTGCACGTACTTCTTATATATTTTTTTTAAATTGGTACATATTATACGGATCTGTATCACTATTCACATATGATACTTTAATTTTAATTTTTATTTTTAACTATTTGTGTGTTATACGTTGACTTTCTTTGATTTACCATGCATCGCCTCAAATTTAATAAGTAATGTAAAAAGCTTTTGTATCGCCTATTATAGACATGGAAAAATAAAGTGGTGATGCAATTTGTTTTTTTTTTTAATTTTTTTTTTGTTTTTAAAAGAAATTTTAGTGCTGCCATATAAAGCTAAAACGAGTTAGAGTGCTCATAAGAGTAATAACTAATAAAGCCAATGTGTAGTAATTAAATTGAGACAAGTGGAGAAGCAGAACTGCAGGAGTACATACGAGTACTTACATGTTTTAAAATTGTAATTTAATTTGTAAATTACTTTTGTTCTTAAGTATTAGCTTAAAGAACTTGGTATTTGTTCAATTGAATAACCCTAATTAAAATTTAGTAGCAAAAATTTTCCCTTAAAGTAAAACCTACTCATACTCAATTACTGGAAATTTGACCGGAAGATATATATTATAATAACACCTACTTTTCTAACCAAGGATGTCATTGTCGGAACTTTAACTTTGGATTGTATGAGGACAAGGTCAAATGTGTGTACCTTGTATTGCCCGGCACAAGCACCATTGTAACAAGGTTATACATAATCTATCATCCTTTAGAAAAATAAACATACTATGAGGAGGAATCTAAGTTAATTTACATTAAATTTAAAAATGTACATTAAATTTAAAAGTGTGTTGTTGTCTTATATTAGTACATATTTTGTCGCCCAATTAGATTTACGGTCAATGTGATGGGTTATGTACTTATGTAGATTGAAATTTCACGAGAAGGAAATTAACTTCTTGGATCAACATTTGGATAGTTGGATTTTAATTTCAACAAGGATTTTATAAATCCCATAAATTAGCAAAAACGTGGAGTTGATTAATAACAAAAAGAACATCAGTTCAAAGTGAAGTTATCACCTTCTATACTATACGTACATTAACAATGTAAAAATGGAGCTTGAAAGTTGAAATTCTATCACCTGTCAGTTTCTCTAACTATATATTTTCATATTTTTCAATATATAGGTTAACAATAAATTTGAAAATTTACATAAAAAATATGCTTCAATCCACAAACTCTAATATAAATAATTCTTTAAGTCACTTGCACAATGTTACCCGAGTATTAGTTATTTTGTACTAGTATTAAAAATTTACGACTGATGGAGTATAAAATCAATTCTTGGGCCTCAACCATTACATGATACACATGTCACGGGTTCGAATCTCATCCACTCATTCATTTTAAGTGGAATTATTAAGCGCAGGGTATAAGAGAGCCCATGCTACATCCACACTTCAAGCCCAACGGGTTCTTATGTAAGGTGTGAGGGGCGTGATAGAGTATAAAATGAGTTGATCCTCTAATAACAACCAAACTATTCTTCTTTAATGATTTCAACAACACATATTTTAATTAAATTTGCCATACTTTGATACTTTGTATTACATACTCATATTAAAAAAATTTATTTCAACCATCTAACAATTAATTTGTCCCATTGATCCGCATAAAAAATTACAGGTAGTTACAACTTACAAACTAAAAGTAATAAATCTTTTGGCCTTAAGAAACATGGTTCTTGTGCAATAAAGATATACTTTTGCCAATATGTTTTTTTAGTATGCCTATTCGGTTCACCATAGCTTAGCTTTGATTACATCCGGAATTGACCCACGTCGCATACCTAGCTTACGATAGATGAATCTCTTAATAATAATTTTTTGCATTCAGTGAGTCTCAAACTCAAGACCTCCCTTAAACGACATCAAACTGCTTACCGCTCAATACAACTCTTGTCGGTATTTTTGCCAATATATTACTAACGAATTGTCGTAAACCACAATCACTTAAAATGTAACCATTAAGTTTCTGACACATGTCTACCTTTAGTTCCTACAAAAATACTCCGTATTATGAAATCAAATTGTTCTAATCAATATATATATTGAATTTTTAGCTCAGCTAGTGGCCGGCACATTTGTCTCTGAATTTCGTCCTTCTTTATGCAAATAGAATGTCACTCTTCTACTACCTTCCTTCCTTCTAATATTCTATCCTCCCTATAAAAGTTTCCTCTATTCTTCCTATAACATCTCTTCTACCAAATATATTTTGAAAACAAAATATTTTTTGAAAGGCGCACAAATCTTTTGACTTCTTGGAGGAAAGAAAAAAAAAAAAAAAAAAAAAATAACACTTGAAAACAAAGATGTATGTATCCATATCTTATAAAACTACACTCTATTTATGAACTACTAAAAATTGGTTTTGATAATCTCATTTTTTGTGTGGTCTCAAATTGTCAGTGTCTAGGGAGAATTCTTCTGCTTCCTTCAAGGTCAATATGATCTGGTCTATTGTATATCCAAAGTAACTTAAGGTTGATGAATTGAAAATTGCATAATGGCAACGAATTTTGATGCAAAAGTCAAGACATATAAGTTATTAAATGTCAGTTTAGGCTCGTATTTGCCCTCTTATTGCCTATGATGCTAGTGTTCAAGTTAGGTGGCGAGCAAACGTTTAAATAATATTATCATTAGTATTTTACTATTATTATTTTATATAATTTTTCAAGGTTTTATTATAATTATCAAATTATCATACGTTTGATGCTCAAAGCGATGTGGTTAACCGGCATTAGCAACACTTCCAACTAAAAAAAATGTGAAACAACTGATAGTAATCTGATAAAAGGGTTTGCATTTTGAACTATTGCAAGTGCCTTATGAAATGGACAAGGATAAGAAAATTCAAGACCCAACCTTTGGGCTTGAATATTTAAAGTTAACGTGAAGGTCCACAAGGCCTTGAACCAGGCAAATGATCAACTGTCTCTCGACATAATTTTACATTCCCTTGACTGGCCCAAACACGTGCCCTTTACTTCTAGTCCGCAACAATGCAATATTGCACATTTAATGCAAGTACCACTACCACTAGACGTGAATCCTATCTAAAAAATATCATCAAGTCGAATTAAGTTGAGCCAGTAGTTATATTCAAACTAAACTTAATTCTTGTTTAAACTTGCCTTGTAAAATATTATTGTTTGAGCTTGACTCATTTGTTTAAGTTGAAGTCATACTATATGTAAACAAACACAATATTTAAAAATCATTTCATTACTATGTATAATTCATTATTCAACATCAAAAAGTTTGATAGGGTACTCCGTAATATTTTGGGCCATTGGCATGGGGCAATGAATTTGTGTAATAGTGCAACTACTGTAGGTAATGGAACAATAGCTGGAAAACCGCAAATTCAAACTACGCACAATGCACCCAAGCCTTTATTTTACTCTAAAGCTTGACACGTTAAACCAAAGGTGGCAGCACCACAAAAACCAAAAATGAGGCAAAAAAATAATCTTTACCCAATAATGCACAACATAACCAGAAGTCCATATATAACACAAAGTCACAAACACACTTTAATCAAAACAAAGTTATCATAAAATTTTAGCTATGGAAAATAAAATAACAATAAGCAAAATGATGAGAGAAGAAACAATCAGAGGAGACAAAGAAGCTAGAGGGTTTACCAACTGAGACAAGTCCTTATGTTCAATACAAGGATTTGGAAGACTACAAGCAACAAGGCTATGGCACAGAGGGACTTGGCCCCGAAAGGGGCATGGTGGGGGGCACCGATGCCCCAACGATTTCTGGCGGTACGTCCCGGAGTCGGTCAATGATACCATCAATCGTCAAGGTGTTCCTTAGTTGCCAAGTCAAGCTTAGCGCGCTTAGGCCACTTTTACATGTGACATGCATGTATTTTGTGTATCATCAACTTTAATTATTATGTGTTTTCTTCCAACATTATTTAAATTTGCGTAGAAATTCTACTTTGGTCATCTGGTGTTCTAAATTAAGATTTAGTGAAATTTTACTTGATTTTAAATAATTTTCAGGTATATGAGTATGTCCTCTCTTCCTAATATATAATATCAAGCTAAATAATGAAAAATATCAGTAAATATGATAAAAAAAAATAAATTAAAGATTGACAATTACAATCGTACAAATCTACAATACAGCAGTACACATTTATTGGATGTATGAATCTAATAAACCACCTATCTAACTAGAAAATCACATCACATCACAATTACAATCTAATAATCTAGCTCTTTAGTAGGTGAGTGATTGAGTATATATTTTGGGCATCATAATAAAAAAAATTATCATTTAGTCATCAGACTCATCATATTAAGTATGTGTAATTGTGAAATTTGAGGATATAGCTCCTCAAACTGTAATTACTTCCCCCCAAAGCGTAGGTAAGCTGCTGGATTTGTTTGGAAAGTGGTTGATTTTGAATTGGATGATAGTATACGGAGTACATATATTTGGACGACGTTAGTTGAATTTATTAGTAGAATAATGTATGGATTGGTGTCACTTTCTAATTTTGACAGAAATAACCGACAATCTAAATTTTTTTTTTCATAGGCCAGGTTTATTAGTTAGTTATGTAGTTGATTACTTTTTCACGTATAGCAGACCTAATATGAGACAATTTGTTATTATTACTTCCGTATCATATCAGTTGCAACGGTTTGATATTTTTTCTCATAGAAGACGACGACAGATAACAAAAAAAATGAAATCGATTTTTAATTTGTCGAAGAAGATATAAATAATAAACACATGACAATCACACAAGTACTAGAAGTACTAGTAGTAGGGCATTCTTTTCCTTGGATGCAGGGCAAGGCCAAAGTGAGGCAGAAAGGAATGGCTAAGGCGAACCTCAATAGCATTACTACAAGCCGTCCATGGAATTATTTATATTTATTATTATATTTTTTTATGAGATGGAAATATTATTATTATATGTCAAAAAATAATAACCACAAATTAAAATATATATATCGGTACTTAAAAAAGTAAATATAAAAATAAAAATTCTGAGCAGTATAAGCATACAACCACAACCATAAAGGCCTCTCACGTCAAAGCATTAAAATCTTGCTTAGTGCAAATTAAGGGCAATCCTACCAGACTTCACCCTCTAATTAATAGCCACCCTAAACAATATAAGCTAATTTTGTGGCATCCATCTGTTTAGTCTTCGATCGTACTCTCATTGAATTAGGTAGTTGTTAGTTATTCTGTTAGACTATGACAGGTGACAGTTGTAAGTTGTGCTAATATGTTTTTGGAGGGAAGGAATTGAAGTGGAAGGGTAACTTGTGATGCAATTTCATTTGTAAATGTAGTCTGCCGAATTTGGAATTAAATTTTGATTTGCGCGACACAAAATGTTAAATCTCGATCCATGTACAAGCATTAAATTACAAAAATTTATTATATGGTTGGGAATCGAATACATTGTGACGATTAAAAAAACTTAGAGCATGTTTAGCCTTAAGACTTGGGAGTAGTAACTTCATTTTTTTGTGGTCTCAATTGAAAATGATGTCATTAAATACTTTCTAGACTGGTTAAGACTTAATCATTTTTATCACTTTAGCACTTAAGACTCAAATATATGACATTGTTTTTTTATTTATCTTTTTATATTTACAATATAATAATAACATTAATGAACAAAGTAAGAAAACTTGAGTAGTGTCCCATCTCCAGTCTTAAGTTGAGTTTTAAGAAAAAGAAAATGGGACAAATCTTAACACAAGTCTTAAGACTCATTTGGTGATGACAAGACTTGGGGTATAAAATGCTCTTAAGCAAAGTCTTAAGACCCAATTTAATGATGTCACCCCAAATTTTAGTCTTGGGGCTATAGATATCTATATATCTTAGTCTAAAGCCAACCGAGGAAACTATAAAAAACTAGTAGAACGAAAACAAAAAAAAAAAAAAAAAAAAAAAAAAAAAAAGCCCAAAGTCAAGAATATTGTTAAATTATTCAAAAATATTTAAATTAAGTTGGTGAATCGTGATCAAATGAAAGAGGCCTAGCTAAAATGAATTACAAAGCAGGCTAAAATGAGACTAAATTTAACGTTTAATACTTAATTTAATCTGTCCATTAATTAATTGTGCATAAATGTCACTTGTATTTAGTTATCTCTATGAGGGGATCTAGTCAATTCTTCTTTCTCACTAAATTAATAATAAAGACCACTTATGACTTGTAAATGCATGCGTTCATTCGTGAAACACGGCCGAGGTAGGTAAACAAACTTGAAATTGATGTTGTATAAGAGGAAGTTTTCATTTCATTCATGGCTCAATAGCTGATATACACTTAATAAAGCAAGTAGAAAGAATATATATATATATCAAAACAATCACTTTCCATTTTGGTACGAGTAAATAAGAAGCTAATACCTTAGAATCTATATACCCGCCATAACAAGCTAAGCAACGAACTTCTAAATAGTTATCTTTACCCTATATATATTGTTACTACTAGAATTATTTTACAATAATTAAGTATTACTCATAACATTATTGTTACTCATAAAGATTCTGATCTGTTCACAAGGAGTGTGTCATTATACGTACGATCATATTTGCTGAAGAAATTCAAGAGAAGATATCATGGGGATGATTGTGACTGTGACTGCGACTGCGACTGTGATGGATGTGATGGATGCGACTGTGATTGCGGTTTGCGACTGGCTTCCCTGCTGTGAAGTGGCTGTTCGGTATTGCTAGCTATCCCTCTATTCCAATATATTGCTATAACTAAAAAAAACAACTACAAAAATTAATATCTTGCATAACAAAAAATAAAAAAATTATAATAAAAAACTAAACATCGAATATTATATTGTTACGTTATAAAACATAAAAGGAGTCAAAGTTATATCATAAATAGTGTCGAAAACCAAAATATATTGAGTATAAAGGTACCGAAGGATAACACATTAATTTTTTTTTTTTCATTCATTCTCCGTGCTCCCAATGTTTGATTTAATTATTAGGTGTGATTGCTTATTATATAGTCTTTACACAAAGTTTTATATAAGTGGAAAAATTTTCAAAATAGAATACATAACAACCTTAGGTTTTTGAAAGGGAAGGAGAGTTATTACAAGATTATTATTATTATTATATTATTATTATTAATTATAGATAGATTGGAGTGTCGAGAAACAGTAGGTGCCAACTGCCAAATGTAAGTGTGTTAAGTTGTCCAAATAATAATTATAATAATAATAATATGATGAAACATATCAATCATAATAGATTAATAGTGTATGATACAATCATTATAATTGTTAATGCAAGTTAGTTAATCCTATGTAGGGTGAGACCAATGTAGCGTTATGTTGTTGCTCTTTTCCAGCGGGCAGTGATAATAATAGCCTTCAAAATCAAGAAAGTATAAGTGACGACAATCACTTTCAGCATATGCACATAGAGGTGTTGCTACTATTGTGGTTGCTGCAATTCTCAACTAGAGGTCCTGGAAATACCAAAAAGAGTATTTGGTCACGCCTTTGTCATGGTGTTTGGAGATAATGTACCTCCTCCTCCACCATCTTTGCCTGGTGAAATGAGTTCGTCATCTGCTCCAAATGTAACACCATATCCAATAGATTCTACTAGTAGTATACAAGATCCTCGCAATCAATTGGATAACAATCGTCCTTCAATGGATTTTTTGGAACGAAATAAAAGTCAATCAAGGCCGGAAGAACTTTCCATGTCTCGTTTGATTATAAGATGGAAGGGAAATGATTCAACCAATAATGTAATGTGGAAGTGATGACCGACATTTCAAAACATAAGAGTGGCTAAGGTTGCAGTACTTCTTATATATTTTTTTTAAATTGGTACATATTATACGGATCTGTATCACATTCACATATGATACTTTAATTTTAATTTTATTTTTAACTATTTGTGTGTATACGTTGACTTTCTTGATTTACCATGCATCGCCTCAAATTTAATAAGTAATGTAAAAGCTTTTGTATCGCCTATATAGACATGGAAAAATAAAGTGGTGTGATGCAATTTGTTTTTTTTTAATTTTTTTTGTTTTAAAAGAAATTTTAGTGCTGCCATATAAAGCTAAAACAGAGTTAGAGTGCTCATAAGAGTAATAACTATAAAGCCAATGTGTAGTAATTAAATTGAGACAAGTGGAGAAGCAGAACTGCAGGAGTACATACGAGTACTTACATGTTTTAAATTGTAATTTAATTTGTAAATTACTTTGTTCTTAAGTATAGCTTAAAGAACTTGGTATTGTTCAATTGAATAACCCTAATTAAATTAGTAGCAAAAATTTTCCTTAAAGTAAAACCTACTCATATCATTACTGGAATTTGACGGAAGATATTATATTTAATAACACCTACTTTTCTAACCAAGGATGTCATTGTCGGAACTTAACTTGGATGTATGAGGACAAGGTCAAATGTGTGTACCTTGTATTGCCCGGCACAAGCACACATGTAACAAGGTTATACATAATCTATCATCCTTTAGAAAATAAACATACTATGAGGAGGAATCTAAGTTAATTTACATTAAATTAAAAATGTACATAAATTTAAAGTGTGTGTTGTCTTATATTAGTACATATTTTGTCGCCCAATTAGATTTACGGTCATGTGATGGGTTATGTACTTATGTAGATTGAAATTTCACGAGAAGGAAATTAACTTCTTGGATCAACATTGGATAGTTGGATTTTAATTTCAACAAGGATTTTATAAATCCCATAAATTAGCAAAAACGTGGAGTTGATTAATAACAAAAAGAACATCGTTCAAAGTGAAGTTATCACCTTCTATACTATAAGTACATTAACAATGTAAAAATGGAGCTTGAAAGTTGAAATTCTATCAACTGTCAGTTTCTCTAACTATATTTTCATATTTTTCATATATAGGTTAACATAAATTTGAAAATTTACATAAAAAATATGCTTCAATCCACAAACTCTAATATAAATAATTCTTAAGTCACTGCACAATGTTACCCGAGTATTAGTTTTGTACTAGTATAAAAATTTACGATGATGAGGATAAAATCAATTCTTGGGCCTCAACCATTACATGATACACATGTCACGGGTTCGAATCTATCCACTCATTCATTTTAAGTGGAATTTAAGCGCAGGGTATAAGAGAGCCCATGCTACATCCACACTTCAAGCCCAACGGGTTCTTATGTAAGGTGTGAGGGGCGTGATAGAGTATAAAAGGATTGATCCTCTAATAACAACCAACTATTCTTCTTTAATGATTTCAACAACACATATTTTAATTAAATTTGCCATACTTTGATACTTTGTATACATACTCATATTAAAAAAATTATTTCAAACATCTAACAATTAATTTGTCCCATTGATCGCATAAAAAATTACAGGTAGTTACAACTTACAAACTAAAAGTATAAAATCTTTGGCCTTAAGAAACATGGTTCTTGTGCAATAAAGATAACTTTTGCCAATATGTTTTTTAGTATGCCTATTCGGTTCACCATAGCTTAGTTTGATTACATCCGGAATTGACCCACGAGCCATACCTAGCTTACGATAGATGAATCTCTTAATAATAATTTTTTGCATTCAGTGAGTCTCAAACTCAAGACCTCCCTTAAACGACATCAAACTGCTTACCGCTCAATACAACTCTTGTCGGTATTTTGCCAATTATTACTAACGAATTGTCGTAAACCCACATCACTTAAAATGTAACCATTAAGTTTCTGCACAATGTCTACCTAGTTCCTACAAAAATACTCCGTATTAGAAATCAAATGTTCTAATCAATATATATATTGAATTTTTAGCTCAGCTAGTGGCCGGCACATTTGTCTCTGAATTTCGTCCTTCTTATGCAAATAGAATGTCACCTTCTACTACCTTCCTTCCTTCTAATATTCTATCCTCCCTATAAAAGTTTCCTCTATTCTTCCTACACATCTCTTCTCCATACTATATTTGACCTATTTTGAGGGCGCCGCCAATCTTTTGACTTTTGGCGGGACACGCCCCCCCCCCCCCCACACACACCAGAC
>PYUH01000164.1:595816-617868 GCA_016808085.1 Suaeda aralocaspica
AAAAAAAAAAAAAAAAAGAATGTCACTTGTAAACCAAGAAGTTGAAAATTTTCAAAATCAACCACAACAATATCCCCAAGGTGTTGATCATTGTAATGAAGAAGAGCGGGAATTGGAAGAAGCATTGTCGCTTTCCGACCTTCCAATAAACGCGATTACTATTAAAAATCAAGAAGATGGAGCAACAGAAGAAGAGAACCAAAATGCAGGAGACAATGTGGAAAATGATTTTGATTTCGGATCACTAGTTGGGTCAATGGGCACATTAGATGGTGAAATGTGTGCCGCGGATGAGGTCTTCTCTGGAGGACAGATATTACCTTACCGCAACTCGGTAAGCTCAATGTCCGGGTTGCAAAGTGTGTCACGGTCCGACTCATTGGACCGTAGAAGATTCGGGTCAAGGTGCAGTAGTAGCAGAAGTAGCAGCATCCGGAGTCATTACTCCACTACTAGTAGTAGCAGTTGTAGTTCTAACAATACAGCAATTAGTGCGAAAACGGTTCCTCTAGTGTCCAAGGCTAAGGTTCAAAATCAATTTCACTCATACCCGAGCCCAAAACCTCAAATTTTGGGCTCGAGTATGCGTTTAGCAAACTCTACAACACTAGGAAAAAAATCGAAAATGTGGGAGGTTTTAAAGTTGGGATTGGTAAGAACGCCGGAGATTGAGCTACAAGATCTCAAGCAACGGGGACATCGTACAAACAATTACGGTAAGATAATGACAATCCCTCGTAATAATAGCACGGGTAGCAATAGTAGTTGTGGTAGCACTAAAGCGAGCAACAATCAATCCAACGACCTTACTCGTGCTCGTAAATCTTGTTCTAATGATGGAAATACAACTACCAATTTTATTTTAGAGGTGCAAAAGAGAAGAAATAATAACAATCAATTGACGCAAAACAAGAATGATGATGGTAGTGGGTTTTTTAAGAGTTGCAAATGCTCAATTGGAGCAATTGAGCCAATGCCATCAATCCGATCGAATTACAGTGTTAAAAACAGTTATTTTGAAAGTAGTGTCAAGTTTACAAATGCCCAAAATAGTAAAAGTAATTCGCTAGCAAATCAAGTTCTAAATGAAGACAAGAATGTAGCACAAAAGAAAATTCATCAGGTGACAGAAGAACAGAAGAAACAGAGGAGAAACAAAAATAGCAGCCACCTTCGACAAGGAAAACAAGTGATGTCACATCATCATCACCGTACATTTGAATGGTTAAAGAATCTCTCCCATGCAAGCGTTCTGAATAATTAATCTAATGGTTTAATTCAATTTCAAGAAATTTCAGATTCTCCCACTAAGCCACTTTTTTTTTTTTTTAATAACTTTTCAATTTTTTCATTATTTTGTATTTTGTCGTCAGCAGATATTACAATATTTTTTTTTTATTTTTTTTATAATTTAATTTGTGTTTGATTTTTAAAACTATGATTAGTTTCACAAGATGGGTAATGATCATTTATGGAGCTGTGTTAACTGACGATGATAATGGGTATGTATTTATGCACTCTTTATATTAATTTCGTACTCTTCTCCCTCTTACATAAATAGTTATTGCTCATATGAGATGAGGAGGATCGGAGTGCGAAAATAGTTTTAGAGTGCGGAAATCACCATCCATCATATATTTAATTGTATTTTGAGAGTTTTTATACTTTGTAATACATGCCAAGTATCTTGGAAAGTATACATATTTGTTTATTGGAACTAGTGGACTATAAAAGGTTTTTGGCTTATCCAAACGACTCGATAAACAACTTTTGAATTTTTTTTGTTTTTTCCGTTAATGGATTAGTTGATCCATTTTGCTTTTAAGGGAAAAAGGTTGTCTTACTCTGCCACTATATTGCAAATTACAAATAGTAAACGAGATTTCAATTTAGGACCTAAATTATACACATGTTTTCAAAGTATTAGGTCAATATCATCAAAATTCAAAAGTATATAACAAAGGTGTGGGTCGATTGATATGAATCCATTAGAGATAAATTTGAAATTATAGATGATTTTTCTTACACATGCATCTTTTTAAAGTTGGTACCTAGTATTATACATGTTGATGATAGAATTGTAGAAATAAAACTCTCTTTCAAAGCAATATCCTTATTTTCAGATAGCTTATTAAACATATTAAAATTAGCAGTTTAATAATAGGTTTCAACTTGAAACTATAATTGACAAAACAAAATAATTGTAAATTACATACTAACTTTGTTTCTTATTCATTGCAACACTTGAATTTTTTATATCTTACAAATAATACCAAGTGTTGTAATTAATAAAAAACGGAAGTAGTATTTAAGATTATACTACGTACATATACATTGTTGTGTTACAAATCGATATAGTAGTTTATTAAATGGCAAATAGTGTATATTACAATGAACTTTACCATAATTAAAATTATTAGCAGATAATTAATTAGTGTTGCAAATTCATGTTGTGTTTAATTTCCTCTGTCCAGGTTGTGATTCCATCTGTTATTTACATTTTCTTTTAAATTTGAAAAATCTAAGCATAGACATACTCACATAGTCCTACAAACGCAAATGTGATAATGTCAAATGAATGCATGACATACAAAGTAAAATTAAAAGTAGTAGGCGTGCAAATGGATAGAATAATTTCCTATAGTGCCCTTGGAGAGGAGGTGGTGGAGGTGGTGAAGTCATGATTAAAGTATGAAGGATTTTCTTTTTTCTTAAAAAAAAAATGCTTTTCATGGTCTATGAAAATGGCCTCTCGTGACATAAGACAGTAGTGCAAATGCTGTAGAAAAGCGAAGTCACATTACAAAACAATGTAGCAATATAATGGCGTGGATTAGAAAAAGCAAAGTGTACAAGCAAATGAGTGACATTTTTTTCGCTTTATTAGGAGCATGTTGCATGTTAACGTACAATGGATTACTGAACAACAACACTATCTATTGATGTTGACTTTAATGAGGCTGGATTAAAGCTTAATCTAGTGGTTAAGATTTGTATAATTATATTTTTAATGTTAAGGTTGTAGCTTTATGAAACTGAAGTTATAAATATAGGTAAAATTTAATTATAACACTTTGAAATAGAGATTTTCAATAGTGTACAACATCCCTTATTGACAAAAATTAGACCAAATTGATTTGAGCGATAATATAAAGATTATACCTTTTATTAGAAGATCAATTCAATCAAAAACTTAAGCTGATGGTTGAGATTTATGAATAGTTTATATACTCTATCACCTTTCTTAGTACGTGTTTTTTGTTTTACAAATTGAAAGGTGTTGACTTTACCCGGGAGAAAAGACATAGGGCTCAATCCAATCATCAAATCGGTCCGTTGATGAACATAAAAGGTAAATGCTTAGGCAGTTGTGCAATTTTATTATACTGGCTGTCTATAGGCTCCCACCTCAAATCTTTCATAGGATGCCTGCTAGTGCTTAGGATGCAAGGTACAAGCACTTCTACTGGTTTAATAAGATAAAAATAAATAAAAGTACTTTGTACTGTTGTTATTACCCTAGCTCTTTGGATTTAATACGCATTTAATGTTTACTTATATGATGATTATTATTGATAATGTGGTCTGTAATCTAGTTGTGTCTAGTAATACATGTTTGGCCTTTTGGTTTCAGCATTGCCGATAAATTTAGCTCTTTTTGTTGTTAATTATTGTACTCCTACTTGATTATTTCGCTTTTTAATTCATTGTATGCCCCATTTAATTTTCACCATAACAAAATACAAATTTGACCATTATTACGAAGTATCTTAAATCACGTGCTCGTAAAACTATACAAAATCAAAAGTTAATGTTCAACACTACATAATGATAGGTTTAAGTGTTTACAGTTCCTACTTGATTGGAAAATTTTTACGTTAGGAAGGAAATATGCTACTAGCTGGCCTATCAAAATTTATACAATGGCCCATATGAATATATGATGATATGAATTAATGTTGCTTTTATTGGATGTCCATTTGGCCCATACCCCATCAATGTTGTCTTCTTAAATACTTTTTCAAGCTTTGTTAATTTGTTAGTTGAATAGTTGCTACTTTAGGCTTGTCACATATTTATCTCACATCCTTGCAATGAAGTCGCAACTACTCCGTAGCTTAATTTTCAAGGTAGATTTTTTTTCCCCTGAATTTTTTACGTAGAATTTTTTTTTTTTACAGAGTATAATTAATAATCAATTAATCAGGATAGATTCGACAGAAAACAAATTTGGTTGGGCGGCTTGGGCTTGTTGGCCACATGAAAGGTACTTCTTTAACCTCATGGGCCAAACTAAAATTCAATATGGCAAGTTTGGACATATATAGTTGTACTCTTATTAAGAATTTTTTCCTTTTTAAAAAACTATTTCCTCTATTTTAGTAGTTGCAACACTTGGATCAAAATGACTATTGATGGAAATAGTGATGATTGCTAATTTGTTAGTGATGGTAGCTGATGAGGCTATCGCACACCTATCAAAAATAAACCAAACGACTCTAACTAATGCAGCTAGGGAAGTAAGGATTGAATCTTCAGGGAAGCAATTGAACTCTATTAGTTCTAAAAAGCTTAAACCATACAAAGGGCCTTGGTTGAGAAATGTTGACTAACTAACTGACTACTGATTGACTGCTAATTAATTACGGGAATTGACGAAGATTAAAACTAATAAATTAAGCCTAGGGTTATTCGGGTCACCAAGAACAACTAATGGATTCACTAACAAAGATCGTTCAGTCTCACAATTATCATCAAATTAGGGCTCACTAATTCTCTCGAATTTAGACTCCCTCGAAACTCATCTAGCGGCTCTCGCTCATGCCTAGACTAATTCCGCCTATTATTCAGTGGTCTTATTGTGGTATTTTTACCTCTCGGCATCAAATTCAACAATTACCAAAATTACAACTAAATCTGCGTACAATTCAATTGTAAACGAAAAACCCAATAATAGGAATTTGACTACTAATTGCGGAATTGAAACAATCTAATTTAATTAGTCCATTAATTAGTCAAGGTTTCCCTAACCCTAGAAATTTGACTACTCACTCATGAACATGAAAATTAAAGCAAACATAATTATAGAATTCATAATTAAATTCATGAAGTAATTAATAATTAAACTAATTAACATCAACAATTAAACTAAATTAATTAAACTAATGAAACTAAAAAGCATAAATTAAACTAAGTAAAAAGAATAAAAGCAAAAAAATTACCAAATCGAAGAACAAATTGAAGGACTTGAATTGAATTGAAATTTATTGTTGAGAACAAAACCCTAATTCCCCAAATTAATTTTGAGAGAGAAAAAGTGCTTAAAATAAAACCTAAGAGAGTAATTCTAAATTATGAAAGCATAAGCTTCTTTTGCCTAGAAAGTCGTGCCTTTAGTACCCAAAATTGGGCTTACAAAGTCAAAGTACGAAGAAAATAAAAGAAAAAGAAAAGTTCCGGAAATACGCTGATGCGGGCGCATAGGAGATTTGTGCGCCCGCATCAGCCTCCCAGAATGCCTTTTCAGCTGATTTTCTCTTTAAATGCGGGCGCATGGAGTCCTCAGAAGCTTATTTTTTTCTTTTCTTCTTATTTCTTCATGATTTCTTCAAGACTTGTTTCCATAGCTTTTTGGCACGCACTCCCGTGCATATATCATTCTCGTTCCGTCCAAGCTTCTCAGCTTCGTTCCGAACCTCGGTTTCCGTGCTCCTAAAATTACAAAACACACCAAAACCGAGCATAACAACCGCAACCGATAAAATCAAACTAAAAAGCTCTAAAATTGCCGGGAATCAATCAAACTTGGCGAAGCACTTCAAACTAGCTAAAGAACATCAAATGAGCTAAAACCGAGCCAACATCATAACTATTAGGCACAAAATTGGCCCGAAACAAGGGGAAAAACACAACAAAAACCGCACATATCAGTAGCCTGGCAGGGTGTGCAAAAAGACCGATTCTGGATTTCTGTTTAGAAAGTTCGCATATCCGATTCGTTTTTTTTGAAATCCGAAAAAATTAGACCATATGTTTGGCTTTTAAAGTCGGATATCAATTCGGAACCAGAATGAAATTTATAAAATTCAGATTTTGAATTTTTAAGGAAAACAAAAAGCGGGTATCCGATTTTGCCGATATGTGTTTTTTGGAGGATGTTGAAGCATTTTCAGAGATTTGAATAAAAAAAATGGATTCGGATTTTTAGAATTCTGATTTTTCCGGAATGGATGAAATCAGATTTTTTTATTCCGAAAATTCAAATATATGAAATTCCAGATCGAAAAAATTTCGATATCCGATTTTACACACCCCTAATGATTGACACTTAATAGGTCACCAAGGCTAAGCAACTATAGAAACAAAGAATCAAGAAGAATGGTAGTAGAAAGAAGAAAAAGAATTTTCAGAAAAAAGCTCCATAGAGTGCTTAAATTTGGCTAGGCCCAACTTGTTTAACTACAAAATGTCGTGTCACACACTCACAGTGCCACACTGGACTCACGTGCATACGTGTTGATGAGGTGCCTATACTGTATTATTGTTAGCTCAAATGCAACTAACTTTCTTAATCACATTGAATCGTCCATTTTCGAACTCAATAACTCGTTGGAGACAAAGTCTACCACCAACAGCTAGTGCAAAAAAAAAAAGTAATAAAAGTTTCATGTTTAAAAACCCAAAAAAATGCAAAATAATTATGAATCAATGTTAATACAAGTACTTATTTCATTTCTATATAGTACTCCCTCCGTTCCTAAATGTTTGATACGTTTGGAATCTGACACTATTCTTAGGGTGGGAGAATCTTTTAAATTCCTTTCAATATATAAAACATAATATAATCATATGGGGTCTTGTTTGATTCGTCTCAATGAGTACATTATTAATATGTAATTATTATAATTTATATATATACACAAGATATTTAAGGAACGGAGTGAGTAGTAATTTTCTTCTATGCGTATGTGAGGGAATCGGTGGTGGTCTAGGACCATGCAACAATTTACAAATTTTCAATTGTTTGGGATAATGTAAAGAAGAAAAATCAATTGTTTAGGATAAGATGGAAGGAAGAAAAATCACGTGCCTTGGGCCCTTCACAAACACTACGTATAAGTTGGACTTTCAAAACCAGGCCTCCTTCAATGGTTTTGTGCAAGTCAGGCCCAAGAAATCCGTTCTTTGCGAAACAAAAATAGTCTAACGTACTATGTGAGTTGGCGGATTAAAAACGGGAAAATATATTCCGTTATAGGGTCGTTTTGCTTTGCAAACTTGCAAAAGGCTTCCTACGGAATTTAATTGAGCTATCAATTTTTTTTTTTTTGTTGCAAAGGAGCCACAAGAGCATTACAAATAGGGGAAGGGGATTCGAACCTGTGACCTATATTGTACACAGGCCCTTAATCTTAACCACTAGACCAAGATATCATTGGTTAATTGAGCTATCAATTGGCTATATGTTTGATTGTAAAACCTGATGCCATGATCACATCAAATTTTGTGTAATGTTATTGAATTTGATTTAATGCCTTTGATTTTGTAGATGTCAATTGATAGATGTTATTACACTCACGGGTAAAACATGATTGGTGTTTGTTATAATCTTTTTGTTAATTTTAGTGTTTTAGTTGGCATGTCGCCTATATTGTTCTTAAGTGTCATAATTAAAATTATCGTTTATCGTTATAATTACATATTTGAATTGCTATTATTTTTATTTGTCAAAATGTCAAAAAATGTAGTACCAACGTTGTTGTAGAATGTTATGAACTTATGATCAAGTTCTTAATTAACAGATTTAAGTTTATAACCATAATTTTTTAAACAAATGGCGCGGCAAAAGATCTTGCCATATATTTTTGAAACCACAATGCTAATTTTAAAGTAGATTCAAGTCATACTTACATTGTTGTAGATTGGGATAACATTTTTCATATTAGCGATCATTAAACTTGGTCATTTGTAGGAGGATGCAAATGCAATATTTGTTGATAACACGTCCAAAATTATTGCTATTAGGGTAATTAAAATCCTCCATTGCCAAAAAAAAAAAAAGGAATTAAAATCCAGTACAACATGCTAATTTCAAAGGTCTTTTTTCTCCCAATCACATGGAGATTTTGTCTTTCACAAAATTTCGAAGCCCGTGTCATTGCTGTAGTTTACAAAACGTTGATTTGTTCTTCACATTTACCACCTTAGATGACCTTTGGAGCAAGTACTCAATTGAGTTGCCTGTAGGAGATTGTTTGAAAAACCCCAATTAATATTTTTGTTCCCTTATATAATATGTCATTTTCCTTAATTTTGTCTTACTGTGCCTTAATTTTGGACGATTTTCTCCAAAGTAAACACTAAGTTTTATAAGCAATCATGAAGGGAAAGGGAGGGGAGATAAGGAGTAGGAAATGAGGGGAGGAAAGGCTGAGTTTTTGTTTTTGATTATGTGTCTTCTAAACAAGAAAATGACAATTGACAAACATGAATAAGCAAGTGTTGGCCTGGAGTTACGACACGAACTGCTCCCTACCCGAGAGGTTACGATACCTTTCATACACATAACTACATGACTATTTATTGATCGATAAGATTAAATATTATTTTACTTGGTAATAATTTTTCAAGCCAAGTGATAATAAGGAAACTGAAATAAAGTAATAAATTATAGAAGTTCGTCAACAGAAAAAAGTGATTGTAGAGGACATCATAAATAAAGAGATTAAAATAGATTGGATTGGATATATTTCTAGTTACGGATCTATGATTGAGCAACCATAATTGTATTCCACGTCTCCTCCTATCTATTACCCGTCAACTTGAATGCACAACATTGACATCTCACTCAGTTGCTCACATTCACTGCTCACCATGGGTGAGTTGGCCATCAAATGTTCATAACATTTTGATCCATTCACATGCAATCACTCAACTCACCATATTCCGTGTCCAACACATGCGCCGAATATTTATCAACAAAATAAATCAAATAAATATCCTTTGTCTCATGTGGCTTTAAATTCTCCCCGTCACCTACCTTCCCAACTCTTCTTTTTTCTCTTCACAATTCACACTTTAACAATAATAAAAAGGCAAGAACTCTCCCCAACAACAATAATAATAATAATAATAATAATAATAATAATAATATGGGAATTGTTGAAGAAGCACATAATGTAAAAATAGTAGGTTCAGGGGTGCAAGTAATAATACTAGCTCATGGATTTGGAACAGACCAATCAGTATGGAAACATTTGGTACCTCATTTAGTAGATGATTATAAAGTAGTTTTATATGATAATATGGGAGCTGGAACTACTAACCCTGATTACTTTGATTTTGAGAGGTACTCTACTTTGGAAGGTTATGCTTATGATTTGTTAGCCATTTTAGAAGAATTTCACCTTTCTTCTTGTATCTTTGTTGGTCATTCTGTTTCTGCTATTGTTGGTTCCATTGCTTCCATTATGCGCCCTGATCTTTTTTCCAAGCTCATTTTGATCTCCGCTTCTCCAAGGTACCTACTCTTTTTTATAAATAATTTTGTTTTCTTTAATTTGTCACAAAAAGAACAGGGTCTTACTACGCGGTAGTATTTACTAGCTTAGTTCGAAGTACATGGATATAGTTCTCCTAGAGAGTCTGTATTTTGAGGAGCTGGGGTATCTTATAGTGGTTTGACAGTATTTAATTCATTTTGCTAAAATAGAAACTTGATTTTGTTCTATCATCATAACATATAGTTGCAAGTTTGCAACATACAAGAGAACATGCGTGCTAAAATTTAGAGAGAGGAATTGAATGTTGTGATCATAAAAGAGCTTGGGAAGTGTCGATTCCTTGGCAGAAAGTTTGTGCAACAAGTTAGATTGATTAATCGATATATAAGACTCTTTTATGATGAATGACATTTTTCCTGTTAGAACTAATTAAGAAGAAGAAAGATATTCGGGGAGACTTTAGATTAATTAAGAAATTCATTCTTTGTCAAGTGATGGACTAAGAATCTATGCGGGGGATTGGACTTGAACTAATGAGATAGACCACTCCACACTGTTTTATTATTCTTGTTCTCGTTTGCTTTATAATGTTTAGGGTTTGTTTTGTCGAATATAACTTATTTCAAATATTAAAAGTTCATGTAATTAGTACATATAACCTCACTTCAGTTCGGATAAGTATATTTCAGTTCAATTGAATTAGCTTCGGTTTGCATCTTAACTCTCAAGATAAGACTAATTACATTGTTTGTGTCTTTGCATAGTCGAAGCCAGGAGGTTTGAACCCCCCTTTCCGACGATTGCCTTCATGAGTTCATGGGCTTAATTATCGGGAAATATTTTTTTGTTCTAATTCAACAACATCATGATAAGGTTTAGACCCCTGGATAACATTTTCCAAGTAAAAGATGTTGAAATTAAGATGTTATGTCGTAGTTGCATTCAACTTTTGATTGTCATGTACTTTAGTAAACTAATTTCATTTGTGGTTGTCTCTTTTGTTACATTAGCTCTAGTTTCAAAAATCTTCCTTAAAGAGTACTACACCTTTCATTGAAGCAGAACCTCATTTAGTTTATACATGCAAAGTGAGTCTTGCTGCTGTTTGAGACCTATAAATTGGTAATGTTGTTCTAATGTTCCATTACTATTACTATTGAGGGTTTTCACTTTTCAGGGGTGTCCTTGTTCAGTTAACGATTTGACATCCACCACCGAACTTACAATCTAGGTTGTAGAATGACTCCAGCCATCTAAGATCCTGAAATTTATGCTCAGAACTCAGTATAAGTTGTATTCTCATTACTAGTATTCCATTTTGTAATTGCATCAAAAAAAGAGAAATACTCACTTTCTAGTTTTCAACTAACAAGTATGATAATGTAGGATTAAGTTGGGCTGGCCGGCTGGGGCCTGGCCAGAGTTTGCATTGGACAAAATATTTATTCATTTCACATGCCTTTGTCTAAATTCTTTCTCTATCTCTAATAATTTTCTAGATACTTGAATGATGTTGACTACTATGGTGGGTTTGAGCAAGAAGATCTCGACCAGCTCTTTGAGGCAATGCAGTCCAACTACAAGGCATGGTGCTCCGGCTTTGCCCCTTTGGCCGTGGGTGGAGACATGGACTCAGTCGCAGTCCAAGAGTTCAGCCGAACCTTATTCAACATGAGGCCTGATATTGCCTTAAGTGTGGCCCAAACTATTTTCCAAAGTGATTTTAGACACTTGCTGTGTCATGTAACTAATCCTTGCCACATAATTCAGAGCATCAAGGACTTGGCTGTTCCAGTGGTTGTGTCGGAGTACCTCCATCAGAACCTTGGAGGAGACTCGATTGTTGAGGTCATGTCATCGGAAGGTCATCTTCCTCAGTTGAGCTCTCCTGATATTGTGGTTCCTGTGCTCTTGCGACACATTCGACATGACATTGTTGTCAAATCTTGATTAGTATTGTCCACAGTGCACTCCTTGGTTTGAGTTAGTAGTAGTAGTTGTTGTTGTTGTAATTTTAACATGATTAGGCAAATAACCGAAAAGATGTTTGATATGATTTTCATGCAAGTGTATCATATGGGGTCTATGGCGCCTCAATTATGTAGGGGTGGGGAACTCAGGTTTTAGATATTGTCATATTTTTAATTTGTGCATATGGCTGTACCAGAGTTTCAATAAATTGAATAGGTGTTATGCTCTGAATAGGTGGGGAACTATGTTACTACCTACCCAATTTTATTAGGGTTATGTACTTATGTCAACCTTGATTTTGTCGGGTAAAAACGTTTTCCACTCACAGTGATTCTACCCTGTAAATGAGTTCAAGCCTTCAGCCCTTCAATGCCCATGCAAAGTAGCAAAATTGCCCGTAAGAAACCTGCTAAACCACAATCCCAATTGAGACACGCACACCAAAAAGAAAATGCCTACCATGTTACTATTCTATAGTTGTTTTATCTTTTGAACCAATCATTATACTCTTACTCTAGAAACAGCTTGATAAAAAGTTTAGTTGGATGTAGGTAACTAACTGCAAAAGTACCGGCTTTACTACCTGAGACATACCCGGAAATTTTGGGTATCCGCATATCGGGTACCCGAAATTTTATTTTCCTACTATTTTTTAAGTAAAGTATTGTTGGACAAATTAGAATATTTTTGCTCCTAATTCAAATTACAAACTTGTTCTTTTTTTAACAAGAGTAAAAGCAAAATGAACATAGAAATAACATAAATTACATAGTACTTCATAATAATAAAGAGGCAACATAGTCCAATAGTCTATCACTAATACATGGAAAATAGTAAATTAGTAAAATAAAAAAGGAAAAAATCATAAGAGCAAAAATATTAAAAATAAAGAGAAAAGAAAAAATAGAAAAATCAAAGCTACATAAAAAAAAAAATGGGAGCAAGAATTACAACAAAGCTAAACCAAAAAATTAGAAAAACAAAGCTAAACTAAAAAAAATTAGGAAAAATTAAAATATAAAAATTGAACTGGGTATCGGGTACCCGGAACAACTAATTTCGATACCCGTGCCAGTCCCGAAAATTTTCGGGTACCTGACTTGTAAAAAAATTTTTTTGCCCCAAAATTACCCGTTTTTAATGATCGGGTAGTGCAAGTATCGGGCTGGGTTTTCTTGCACACCCCTAGTAACTAGGTATCCCTGATGCATGGAATTTCTACTATTAGAGGACCAATTCAATCAAAAGTTTAAACAAGCTAAGAATTGGTTTCATACTCTATTACACCCCCATACACCAGAGCCAAATTGGCTTAAAGTTTGGATGCAGTATGGGCCCCCCATACCCTATGCTTAATGCGCTGATACCATATTAGAGAACCAACTCAACCAAAAGTTTAAGCTGATGGTTAAGGCCTAGGAATTGGTTTATACTCTATTACCTACAAAAGTCTGGAAAGCCATTATTAACAATAATTTAATATGAGGGTAAGGTGTAGCATAAGTGGGAAAATTCCTAGTTGATCAAATTGAGATGTTTGGCATTTTAGTGTATAATGTAGGAACATTGAGGGTAGAAATGTCTTTTTTGGTCATAAAATGAGGGTGATTTGGGATTTTTGGAGACCAAAATGCAAATTGAGGTGTTTAGTAAACATCTCAATTTGATAAATTCGGGATTTCTCACTCAAGTGGTTGAAACTACCTTCTTGATTCCATAACCTCACTCTGTGTCCCTACCCTTGTGGTTTCGTAGCACAAAAAAATAAACAAGAATTTAATATGAAATAGAGAAAAAATGTACTATTTCCGTAAATTATTAGTTGCAACAAACTATTTTTTTTTTATTTACAAATATAATATTTTTGTTACTAATCATTTGCGGAAATAGTATAATCATTTTAAATAATTTGAGACGGAAACATTCGGTAGTATACTAGTATATAACCCAAAACTAATTTGAGACAAACAGTTGGAATTATTCTAAAGTTATAACTCCGACGACCAAAGGCCCAATAGGCCCAGGCTATCAGTCGATTTTCTTGTATCACAGCCCTCTTGCACATCTGCACTCGTTAGTTGTTCTAGCATTTCCCCAAAATACCATTTCGTCTCTCTCAACACCCTTCTCAGAGCCCCCAATCTACTCCAATTCAGGTAATTCTTTTCCTTTCAATCTGTTACTCCTTTTTAATTTCGGAATTTTCTTTGATCTATTTTTAGGGTTTCTATAACTTTGTTAAATCTAATTAAGTTTTTCATTTTCAAACAAATTGTGATTTCTGATCTTACTTTTATCTTCGTTTTGATTTCGCCTTTCTCTCTATTTTTATTCAATTCTGATCCCTCTTAATATATGGATTGAATAATTGAAGGGTTACAATTTGCGATTGAAATGATTTGCTTTAGCTATTGCATAAATCAACACTGATTAATTTTTTATTTTATTTTGTATTATTATTGTTTTTTTTGGGTCTTGTGGTAATATCAGTCGAAGGAGGAAAACAGGATAACATAGGAGTTGCATTGGCCGTTCGTAGTGTAGTTTTTTCCGGTTTAATTTTTGTTCTGAGAGATCAATTATTATTAGGTTTGTTTTCCCTAAACAAGCGAGATGCAAACTGTAAATGCTTAGATTAGTATTACTTTTCGTCAAGGGAAGAGTTGGAAAAATGAAAAAGGAAAACGAGAATTGTATGCATCAAAGGCATGATTTTATAGTGTAATAATGACTTTGTTGGCGATGTTTGCTGTAAAACCATGCCCTTTGTCCTTTACTCACACCTTATTTTGCTCGTGAAACTACATATATAGGTGTGTAGTTACGACTTACGGCCTGACCAGTGGGGAAATTCCTTGGCTACCCCATAGTTGATAATAACCAAGTAGGGCTATTGTTATTATTTTTGAGAGGTGATGAGTTTTTCTAAACGGCTTATAATAGCGCAGACAAAGTATGGTAGTATTATATATTGGTTTATTGCTTGGGAGTTGAGGTCATGATGCTATCGAAAGAAAATTAGCAAACTAGTATATTGTCATTATTTTAGTGCTATTTTGAATAACCTCTAATGCATCATGAAATGTCACTGCAATGTTGCTTTTGTTTCTTCGCTCTACAGTTCGAGAGCCTCTAGTATTTCCTCTTATGTTTTGTATTAGGATCAATGTCAGTGCTTGTACTCTGGTACTCCTTTTTTTTGGTCTTCCTGAAAGCCTTCGTAACCTATTCTTTTAATAGTTCTCTAATACAGTGAGTTGTTATGCTGGTGAATGATGACTTTGACTTGCACTATATTCGTAAACTTCAACCAAAAGTCATTTGGCTTACACTTTCTTCTCCAACTTTCTTGAAGAGCTATTTTGGCTTCACTATCAGTTTCCCTTTACTCAATTGTTATTACGCTGTTGTTTGACATGTTGACACTTGAATCAGTTGTTGAATATGCTGGGTGTCAATTGTTTATTCAGTTACTATTGTTTGATGACCCTTGTTTCCATTCGGTTTCACACAAACACACACACAAATCTGTGTAAACTGATTTCTTTTAGGAAAAAAATGAAAGAAAATCGTGTCGGCATATTTGATATGTGCAGAAACTGAAGGTCAGATTTGAGCCTTCACTTTTCCGTAGTGCTACTGTCTCAGGCCCACGAACTGCTCTCCCCATCGTTGACTTGACTTAACTAAGAACTTCCCCTCTAGTGCTCTTCTGACATTCAGTTATTTACCATTATAACTAGAACAAACAGCAAGACAGGGTGACCAACTTACCATAAGTAGCTTAAATTGGTAGGCAAGTTGTTGTTGGACTTTTGAACATGCTATCTATTGTGTCCTGTATGACATTGAATTGTTTCATGCAAAACATTTCTCTGCCTTGTTCTCTCTTTTTTTTTTCTTTTATCCTGAAATGACCTTGGAATCCCCATCTTGTTTGCTAACCCAAAGTTACCACTATTAGTGGTTTAATGGATGGTACTGGTTTGTTTCTGGTGGCCACTGGAGTCTGTACTGATAATCTGTTCTCTGATTAGTAATACTCCGTAAATCATTACCCTGCTACAGCTCCAGAAAGATTATCAACAAAGATGGAACTTGAAGGATTTGTTGGACACTTACTTTTCTAAGAATTCTTTCTCTCGTTGGCTACAAGCCTACATGTGTTATTTTATCTTTCTGGAAGCTGTTACATGTTGACTGAAGTTATTAGGTTATCTGGAATTGTTTACTCCATTTTTCTTTATGTTGTTTATCTGTCAATGCCTTTTGGTTGCATGATATTATGTAGGAGTCTCTTCCTGAAGTTTACTTCCTGTTCTTTGCCTGCAGAATGGCAGAAAAAGAGGCACCGTTTTACCCCAGGGAAAAGCTTCTTGAGAGGCAGAAGTTCTACCAAAGTATCCACAAGCATACGTATCTAAAAGGACCTGGAGATAAGATCACTTCTGTAGCCATTCCGATTGCTTTTGCTGTTTCCTCATTGTTTTTGATTGTGAGTCATGTCATCTTTCAGTGTTGGTTCTTTCTCTAGCACCGAGAACTGGAATATTTGTTCTTAGTTCTGATTTTCTTTTTCTTTCTTTTTCTCCAGGGAAGAGGGATCTATAACATGTCTCATGGAATCGGGAAGAAAGAATGATAGGCAGGATTGCTTATCGGCTGCAAATAGGATGGCTATGAGTCTATGGCTTGGCAATTATTCTTGAAATATGCTTTGAACTTTAATTTTGTTTTCATTTCCAAATTTTAGTGGCTGCATTTGACACAACAACATGCAATAAAATACTACTGGTGAATGCTGGATTGTCTTTTAAACTGTGATCGCCCTGTGTTTTTTCCTCCAATTGCCTTCTGTTTTTTCTTGTGGAAAATTTGGTTCCTTTGATTAATGTTAGCCAATGCTTTGATGCTTTATCAATTATCACTTTTTGTACATATGGTTTGCTATTTCTAAGTAAAATCGTGTTATCTTTTGAATCTAATAGTGATGTAGATAAGATTCATTTCCAACAACAATCACATTTGACAATTTGAATTTAATCATTAATGTTTGGTATATTTTGAAGTATAGCTTACTTTTAGAGGGTGTTTGGTTTATAATCTAGTATTAGGCTTGAACGGGTTGGAATGAGAAATGAATTCAAGGTGATATGAACTTGGCACCTGATTTTTTTTATTTGCCTTTTGAAACTAGAGGTATTAGTTTGCACTAAACTCACCTCCTCCATCGGTTATTAAAATCAATACCCTTAGCGGTTTGAGGTATGAGTTTTAATTTCGTAGAACAGGCATCGTGCAATTGTTTGGATATGAAGGATTTGGTACCTTTTGATTTGCGAGTTGTGCCCAAATTAGTTTAAAAGTGGACAAATTGTCTTCTAATTTTGTATCTATGACAAATTTCTTTCATTTTCCTTATTATTGGAGTGGTTTTTTTTACCCCAAAATTTAAATGTCCTCTTTAAGTGAAAATAATAAAATCAAAAGTAGTTTGTAGTGCCGAGTAAATCATATCTCTATTGTCATTTAAGTAAATAAAATAATTTATTAAGAAAAGGCCAATAATATGCCAATTTTAAAATAGTAACAGATAGTTTAGTTGGCTAGAGGTTTCCTCTCAATAATAAGATATCTTGAGATTGATTTTCTCTCGCCCTTGTGCATTACTAACACACATAGAAAAAGCATGTCTGAACCCTTTTATTTCCCTCCAAAATATTGTCTTCTCTCTAAAAAAAACTTTGAAGGGCCGCCATGGGTATTTTTGTTCATGGTAAGTCTCAAACTTCCTCTTTTGCAATACATTTCGTAAAATAAATAAATAATTTCAATAGGACAACCTTGTAATTTGAATAAAGTGGTGGGAAGAAAATGGAGGGAAGTGAAGGAGCTCCATGTTTCTTTAAATTTCTTCATTTTTGGAAATACAAATGTTTATGTAAGAGAGAGGAAAAATGGATCACTCACCATTCCCTTATCTCCTACAATTCTTATCCAAGTAAGAAAAATATAATCTCGTCCATTTTTTTCCTATCAAAGTGTGTAAATGAATAGTATTCTTATTTGAACTTTTTGAAGAATTTATTTGTTAATTGCACATTAGATGTTTTATTTTGTAGTTTTATTAGTAAACAATACAAGTTCAACTTATCTAACTAATTATTGCTGTCGTTTACCAAAATAGGGTGAATTGAATTTCTTTAAGGGATAATAACAATAACATATACTGTCATCAACACAATTTGATCTTAAATTAATTTTTATCACCCTATCTGATCAGCTCCATACCTTTATAAAAAAAAACTGGCTACAAATTTTGAAAACCGGCAACAAAAAAGCACACCAATTAGCAATAGCAAAGAGACCCTAAATTCCTAAAATATCAATGTTATACGAAGTGGAAACCAAACCATTTTGTCACCCTTACAGGCCCCACACGGCCACACACTCAACGTCAAACAAGTAACAATGTAAGTATCTTACATACCATTTCCAATTTATCCGATCCATTTGCACCCAAATCAACCAATGTTCTGATATTCCATGGTTTCATACTTTCATTTCTAGTACTCTACTATCTCTCTTCATTAAATTTTTATATTCAAGATTTCATTTTATATATGCAAGAAGTGAGAGAAAGAAGCAAATTAAATCCCTTTCTCTCACCTCAAGCAATCGTCAATGGCGTCTGGAAACTCCGAGAGAGTGGAGCTTGCGAAGTTCTGCACCTCTCGTAACTGGTCTAAGGCTATTCGCACTCTCGATTCTCTTCTTGCGCGCTCTTCCACCATTCAAGACCTCTGGTTTTTGTTTCCTCTCTCTTTAATTTCGACTTTATCAATTTGGAGTTTTGTGAATTTCATCGATTTTATCAATGATCTGTATTCAAAATTGAAATTGATTGTTTTCTTTGATTTTTGGTTTAATTCAGCAATCGAGCGTTTTGTTATAGTCAATTGGAACTTCATAAGCATGTAATTAAGGATTGCGATCGTGCGCTTGAACTTGATCCTTGTCTTCTTCAAGCGTATATTCTTAAAGGTGTGTTATTGTAATTTTGAGTTTTTTTTTTTCATAATTTATTTTTTTACTGTTAAAAGTTGTTTTATTAGGAATTGTAAAATAAGATTATCGATAAGAATTTTGCTGTTAATTGTTGTTTTTTGGATGAGTTATTTGCTTCCTTGTGAGATGAATTTTGCTTGTGCGATAATCGAAATATAATCGCTGTTAAACTTTCTCATTGTAATGAGTTCATCGATGAGATTTTTGCTGTTACCTACTGTTTGTGCGATAATTGGAGTATTATCGCTGTAAAAATTTCTGATCGAAATGAGTTCATTGATGACATTTCTGCTATTGCTTGCTGTTATGACGAAGAGTTATTTGCTTGATTGTGAGATTCGTATTGTTTGTGAGATAATTCTAGTTTTATCGCTGTTAAACCATTCTCATTGGAGTTCAATGAAATAAGTTATCATGCCTCCTGCTAAAAATTAGAAGAGAAAAATATTGAGGTAGTAGACATTACCGTACTCAAAGGCCAAAGCTCAATAGAGGATTTATCTTGTAAAGATTCTTTTTTATCTTTAAGTTCTCAGATCATAGATATGCCGTACTATCCAATTCTCATGTTGCCTCGAAGAAGCGTGGTTTACTGAAGAAAATGTATTCTAGACTATGCTATTACTAAATAGCAATCACTTTCTGATGCTTTATGACTCTTTATAGAAACCTTGGAATCTACCATCACAATTTATGAGCCCTAAAAATAGGGGTAAGGAGTGAGGGCAGAAATGACTAGTGTGCCCTTTTATCAAAATTTTTCTAAAGAGGGCACATAAAAAGGTTTTAGACTCTGAAATTGGTCGTGGAGTTTTTGGGGTCACCTAGAATACGTAGTAAAAGAAATAGGATGGAAACAAGACGCAATCGGGACAACCTTTTGCAAGCTAAAAATGAAGGCTATAATTTACAATTTTCAGAGGTTCTGGGGCCCGAGGAGATAAACTGAAAATTTTACATGACGCCCCTATATTCAAAAAAGGGACCTAAAGCAATTTTTCGATTGTCCTAGGAGAGCAAAAAAGACAAGTGTCATTTTTCTGAAATCACTCTAAAGAGGGAAGATAGGAAGATTTTAGACGCTGAAACCGGTCGTGGAATTTCTGAAATCACTCTAAAGCAATTTTTCAATGTTGGAAAGGCTAGAAGACGATCCTTAGAGAGAAAAGATGACTAATGTGGCCTTTTTTTTAAAGAGGGAAGATAAGAAGATTTTAGACGCTGAAACGGGTCGTGGAATTTCTTGGTGTCAACTACAATTTAAGGTAAAAAAATAGGATCGAAACGAGATGAAGCTCACGACAGCCTTCTGAGAGCGTAATTGAAGATTATAATACATAATTCTATGTGTTTCTTTGGCCCTGGGAAAAAAAGTTGCTGAAAATTTTACACGATGGCCCTATGGTCAAAATAGGGCCCAAAAGCAACTATTCGGTGTTCGAAAGGCCATAAGATGGTCTTGGTAGAGCAAAAAAGACAAGTGTAATTTTTCTAAAATCTCTTTGATGAGTGAAGGTAATAAGATTTTAGAGGCTGAAATCGACTGCTTAGCGTCCTAGGGTCACCCAGAACACGTGGTAAAAAAAAAGACCGAAATAAGTCGGAGTGTGGGACATGCCTATGGAAGCCGAAAATAAAGGTTATAGTTCACAGTTTTTGGAAGTTTTGGGGTCTTGGAAATAATATTGTTGAAAATTTTACATGATACCCCTATGGTCAAAATAGGGCCCCAAAGCAACTATTCAGTGTTCAAGAGGCCATAAGACGCCCCTGGTTGAGCAAAAAGGACAAAGTGTCATTTTTGTGAAATCTCTCTAAAGAGGGAAGACAAGAAGATCTTAGAGGCTGAAACCGGTTATGGTGCGTCCTAGGGTAATCTAGAACACGTGGTAATAAAAAAAAGGCCTAAACGAGTTGAAGTCCGGGACAACCCTACAGAAGTTGAAAATAAAAGCTTTAATTCACAGATTTTGGCAGTTTTAGGGTCCTGAAAAAAAATTGTTGAAAATTTTACATGATGCCCCTATGGTTAGAAAAGGGCCGCTAAACAACTTTTCGGTGTTCGAAAGGGCATAGAAAACGGTCCCTTGAGAGCGAAAAAGACTAGTGTGCCCTTTTCTAAAATTTCCTTAAAGAGGGAAGATAAGAAGATTTTCGAGGCTAAAACCTGTCGTGGAGTTTCTTGGGATCACCTAGAATACGTTGTAAAAGAAATAGGATGGAGATAAGACTGAGCAAGAGACAACCAGGAAATGAAGTCTGTAATTCACAGTTTTCAGAGGTTCTAGGCCTTGGGAAATAATTGCTGAAAGTTTTACATGATGGCCCTATGGTCAAAATAGGGCCCACAAGCAACTTTTTTGTGTTCGAAAGGCCATAAGATGGTCGTAGGAGAGTAAAAAGATAATTGTCATCTTTTCGAAATCTTTCAAAGGAGGGAAGATAAGGCTATAATTCACAGCTTTCAGAGATAAGGTTATAATTCACAGATTCTGGGGTCTCGATTAAAAAATCATCGCAAACTTTATATGGTGCCGCTATGGTCAAAAGAGTCCCCCCAATTTTTCGGGGTTCGTGAACGAAAAAGACTAGAGTGCCTTATATTAGGAATCCTCTAAAGACTATTGTGTCCTTTTTCGGGAATCCACTAAAGAGTAACGATAACAATTTTTTAGAGGCTAAAAGAATCTATCGTAGGCCACCCAAGGTTACAAGAAGCAAGTGGGTGAGATTTTGGGAGAAAATGAGATGGAGCCTGGAAAGTCCTTCAATAGCCGAATGTAAAGGCTATAAGTCATGATTTTCGAGGGTTCCGACTTTTGAGGTCCTAAAAAAGATCTTGGCCTAGAATTTAGCATGTTGACCCTCGGATCACTAGAAGACCCCAAATTGTTAAAAATTGCTTGAAAACTAATAATACGATGTCAAGAAAATGTGTGTATCATTATACAGTAGTCGAACGAACTTCCTCTTTTCAATCCCATAGTTTTTTTACTAAAAAACCAGTGGATGGGCCAATTTTACTCACAATAGTTTTTTGTTTTTTCCAACAATATAACTTGAACCTTTAATTCCCAACGAACATCTTGTTGTTTTTAGTCTCCCTTCACCAAACTTTTCCACCTCCCGCCAAAAACTTCAAGGTATCGAAAGAGTCTTGCTGCACAGCCCCCGCCAACATAGGTAAGTCTGGTAACTACTAGCCTACTAGGGTTGAGTATTAACAATTAAATCTTCTATTACTCAAAACTTACAATCTACTACGTAATCACAAATTCACAAGTTCATACACATCATACTCTATCCACTTTTTCTACTCTAGCACTAACTGCAGCGTATTTTATAATTTTGTAACTTGTAACTAAATAGTGAATGGTGGGCTTAATCCCCCTTTTTTTTGGGACTTTGGGTGGTTTATTTAGTTATGATAGCAAATCATTTTTTTTTATAAAAGGGATTTGGTTTTTTTTTTTGTTGTGTGTGTGGGTGTGTGTGTGTGTGTGGGGGGGG
>PYUH01000164.1:627185-685142 GCA_016808085.1 Suaeda aralocaspica
AAAAAAAAAAAAACAAAAAAAAAAAAAGAAAGAAAATGAGTCACACAATCTGCTCATATTAGTCCATAACATGTTGGAAGTAAATGGTAACCAGTTGAAAGAGTCCATAATCTGTTGGTAGTAAAAGCCCTTTTATCTTTCATAAATTTATTGAGTTTTATGGCTATTTAATTTGTTAAGCTTCTTTTATGGTACGTGTTTAGCTCCTCATTTTAGCTTTATTGTGGTACCAAATTCACTAGAATCTGAATAAACTAATTGTGTGCGGCTTGATCATTATGGTGATTTATACTTGCAGCTTTACCAAGATCTGGCAAATACTGCTAAGGCTTTTGAGTGCCTCACACATATTCTAGAAATTGATGGGAGGTATTGTTGTAAATAATTATGTGTTCATTTCTTACTGAGGTCAAGTGTGTGACATAAATATCATAATTTCCTCTATATTGCGATGTTTCTTGGTGTGAATTAGGTTTGCTAAAGCATATTACTTGCGCGGACTACTTCGTCACGGAATGGGAGACCACAGGTATATCTTTATCCCCAATTTAATGAGTTACATAATTTAGGGGCCGTTTGGTTGGCAAGGGGGATTGGGAATGACTTTAGGAATGGGAATGAAGAAAAGTGGAATGATAATGTGTTAGAATAGGTAGTTGTTTGTTTGTAAAAGAAAAGGAATAAAGGACCACCACACAACCACCTTATCACCACCAATCCACAACACAACCACCTTGCTATCTCCCCTCCTCACTACTCGCCGGTGCCGTGACCCCACCTCCAACCCCTCGCCGGCGTCACGACCTCACGCACACCCCCTCGCCGGTGTCGTGAACTCTTGACATCACCCCCACCCCGAAACCCTAACCACACTCGAAATCACCACAACCACCCCCCAAAACACCACACTGTTCCTCACTGTCGGCCGGCGAAGGGAAGTGGTTTTGGTGGTTTCGGGTATGGTTAGGGTGTACTGGGCAATTAGGGTTTTGGAGTGGGGGTTATGTCACGACGGCGAGGGGGTGGGGGTGAGGTCGCGACATCAGCGAGGGGTTGGGGGTGGGGTCACGGCACTAGCGAGTGGTGAGGAGGCAGCAAGGTGGTTGTGTTTGTGGATTGGTGGTGATAAGAGTTTGAGGGTATGGGAAAAACATCAATGGGAATGAATGATGTTGATTCCCATTCCCATCGGTTATTCCCCTCAACCAAACGGTCCCTGAGGGTGTCAAGAGTTGATATGTAGGACTTGTCTAATCTTTGATCAGATGAATAGAAATAATTCAAGAGTACAAAAAAAGTAAAGAAAAGAGACACACACACGAACATCAGTCTGTGTTTAGACAGTCATGACAGATGTTACTGTAGTGATAGTACAAGTGTTGCTGTAGATCTGCCTTTATTCCTTCCTTTTTCTTTGTTAATTCTTTATCTCTGCTTATAATAACCAATGGATTTATCACTGACAGGAATGCCATCAAGGATTTATCCATGGCGCTTAGTCTTGAGAGCTCAAATGTGGAGTCCCTGTATTTAAGAGCTTCTTGTCACCATGCTTTAGGACAGTTCAAAGAAGCGGTATAACAAACTAGTTCCTATGTGTCATTTATCTATTTTTAAAGTTATATCATGTTTTATGTATTCATTTTATGCATGTAGGTTAAAGACTATGATGCTGCGTTAGACTTGGAATTGGACTCCATGGAAAAATTTGTGCTTCAGTGCCTTGCATTTTACCAGGTAATATTACTTTTTTATGGCCAACAGGCAATCCAATTGTAACCTCTATGACACCTCTTACAAAATTTGAATATGCAAACTATTAGAATTGTTTTAAAATGTATGTGAAGCCAAACCATCTATGATATTGAATCTATTTAGATCAAAATTTAATACTTTAATATAGAAAAAGAGTTATACTTCGTATTATATTATTTCAATTAGTTTGGTGTTTAATTTTCCTAATTAACATCTAATTTTTCTTTTTTTTTGCTATACTTCCTTTGCTATTCTTACAATGGTAGCTAAGAGAGAGTGTTTCTTTTTTTTGTTTTTTTAATAATTTTAAAATAGGAAACAAATGTAATCATAGAGTAAGACAATAAGTGTGTCTAGAGGGTAGAATGGGAACAAACATTATAATGAAAATATGGTAGATCACGGAAATGATTAAAAATGAAAAGGCAAAAGAATTTTAATTAGCAGAGGTAGTTTTTTTTTCTTTCCCCAAGAGTATGATGTCAAAAAAGAACTAGATGAGTCTCTCCAATAAGTAGTTCTGGATCAAATATGTTAGTTTTGGTAACATCTTGACGTGGAAATTTCCTTTTTTATTTCTTTTGTCTGTTTTGAAGTAATCTTACTACGATATGAAAATTGGTTATTACAAAGTAATATTGGATAAATTAAAACCTTCAAAAAATCAATGAAAATCAGAAAAAATATATTGTTGTATTAGTTATTGCAATATATCACATACTAACTTTTGTTTAATTCTAATGAAAGTAGTTTCAATCTTTACATTATAGAAACAAATTGAAAACCTATAGAATTTCACTATAAAAACTGCGAATAAAGATGTAGGGAAGAGAAAATAGAGTTTGACATTGAATAAGAACCAAAATTCATATTGAGTATATTAATGTAATAGAAATATCTTTTATTCTTGTTTTTGAGTCCTAGATTGCTTGGGTATTAGAACTAGTGATTTATTTCTCAGTCTGAAAATAGATTTCCCATTTTGTATGTACTGCATTGTAGTAACTATCTTGTAATCTAATGCTGCAAATTTAAATTAAAACAATGCTAATTTTGATGAGTTTAAGACAGAATCAAGCAAATTGCACTAGATTTATTGTAGTTCATATAACATAGCTAGCAGCATAATGATCCTCAATCCTCTTGGCCTTAATGTTTAAACTGCAACAATAAGTTCTTTTTCCATGAGCTAGTGTGAATGTTTAATTGTAGAATTGACTTGTGTGTTTGCATATGGATCATGTGCCTTCTTAAACGTATTAAGATGTCCAAATAATCCATGAGCATCTGGATGTCTAATGTTTTTCTTTATTTTAAAATGTTTATCCTTGTTTATGCAGAAAGAATTAGCTCTCTATACAGCATCAAAAATTAACAGTGAGTTTTGCTGGTTTGACATTGATGGTGACATTGATCCCCTTTTTAAGGTGATGTACAATGCATTATATTCAAAAGGAAGTTTAACTGAAAAAAATTGACTGTTTTGTCTAATAATTCTTTTTCCATAAGAAATCAATGATTGAGTTTATTTGCACTAAATTGAGTTAATTGACTTAATATGAACTCAAAGTCACCGAAAAATCAAAGCTAATGTCTGAAAATTAGTTTTAGGTAGTAGTCAACAGATAAATTAGCAAAATATGGTAGTTTTGGAGTAAAATAAAAAACAAAGGTAGTTTGGACAATTTCCAAATATTAAAAATTCTGGCTAGTTTTTCCTTCTTTTTTTTCCCTTAAAAATGCTGGCTAATTTTCCAAATATTTTTTTCCTTTCTTAGCTACTTGTTCACTTCTATTTAGTTGCAAGACATGGGAAATTCGTTATTATGAGTTATTGGAAGTATGGAAATTTCTTAATTATTTGGTTTTAGATTTTTTTATCTATTTATGTTTGTTTAAGGTAGTTTTCTTTCTGAAATTATGATGCATTTCTCATAAAGGAGTATAAGGTCTGAGAATTTGCAGATAATAGTGAGACTAAAGTTAATTATCAATTTCAGGAGTACTGGTGCAAAAAGTTGCATCCAAAGGATGTATGTGAAAAGGTCTATCGGCAACCTACATTACGGGACTCCTTGAAAAAGGGTAAGCCCAGGAAGCAAGATTTTGCTATGACAAAGCAGAAGACTGCTCTTATTCATGCTGCAGATTCCATTGGACTAAAGATTCAATACAACTGTGCTGGCTTCTTGCCCAATAGGCGTCAGGTGATTTGATATCTAAGATTTGTTCATTTTTTCTTTTTGAGTGCTGTCGTTTTGTTAGTTTATTACAGTATTATACTTCTTGCTTTCTTTGTGGATGTTCTGGCAGACTAATCGTGATATTTTTAACCTTCCAAATATACAACTGTAGAAGCTCATTTGTTGACTCCATAGTCCCTTCCCTGTCTTTACATTCCAATAAAGGAATCGACCTGAAATAAGCTTGAGTACCCAATGTGTTGCTTTTACATCATATAATGGTCTCTAATGGCTTCAGTCTGATATGCATAGTGTCATCTTTGTAAAATAATACTATGGGATCGATCATGCTTCAAGCTCTGATTCATCTTTGAATATTGGAATGGAACTTTTTTGTGTAGCTCTTGGTGATTTTATCTCTATTATTAACTTTTTCCTCATTTCTGTTTTCCTTAACAAAAATTGACAAGCATTAATTATCTTTAGCATCGTATGGCTGGATTGGCTGCTATTGAAATAGCCCAAAAGGTTTCAAGGGCCTGGCGAGCTTTGCAAGCAGAAATGAGGAATTCTGTTAAAGGTAATGGAAAATCTGGAAGGAGAGCTCGGAGAAAGGAAACTGCAAATATGCCCAGTCAGAACAGAGGTGGTCCTTGTTGCAGTACTAGTAGCTCCTCAGACACTTCAACATCATATAGTATTTTAGAAGACAGGTCAACGCCTCGGGCTATGTTGTCATGGCAAGATGTATATTCCTTGGCTGTTAAGTGGAGACAAATTTCGGAACCTTGTGATCCTGTTGTGTGGATCAACAAGTTAAGGTAATGTACATCTTGCAAATGAAAGCATAGAATTGATTGCACAATTGCAATTAGATCATCATCTCTGCATAATTTCATATTTTAATATCTGTGATTTTGAAGCCGCATCTCTATCTTCTCCTTTATTTAAATTATAGGGAGAAAAATTGTATCTATTTATTTGTGGATAATTTAGGGGTCGCTATTCAAATAGTAAGGAGCTGTGTCGATAGATTTGAGACTTAGTCAAAATCTAAATGCTTGAGAAGCTAAGATCTGGAACGTCCAGTGAACAGAATGCCATGCCTTTCGATCTCTTCTGAATTCTGACTATACCTTGCCTAATCACTAGGAAAGAAATGGAGAACCTGCTAGTCTGCTAAATTCTTCTCATTTAAAAGAGCTTTTGGCTGTAGACATGAGTACCTTGGAACTTAGGAAACAGAGCCTCTTTCTTCTTTCAATGCAATCTTCCCATAGAATTTCATCCAAATAATATTTAATATTATGATTCCTGGAGGCTGACAAACTTAGGTCTAAACTTGATATTCATTTTTCATATGTAATAAGATTGTATCATTATTGACTCATTGTCAAACACTACTCCCTATCATCGTGGATATGGAATTATCTTTCTTTCAGTGAAGAGTTCAATGCTGGCTTTGGATCCCATACTCCACTGCTGCTAGGACAAGCAAAAGTTGTCCGCTATTTCCCCAACTTTAACAGGTAATATGATTTCCTTTTGCTTTTGAAATCTGATTTAGGCCTTCAATGACGCCTGTTTGATTGTCTTTACCTAAGAACATTGAATGCTGCCAAAGCTGCAATAAAGGAAAAGAAGCATGCATGCAGCAAGGCTGATGCTGTTATCAACTTATCTGACAACAGCAAGTTGCAAGATGTAAGTGAAATACCTTACGTCTAACCTTTTGTTTCTTGCTTAGCTGTGGGTTGATCATGAAACATGATTATTTGCTATTTACTAATGCATTAATGCTGATATTTATGGCTTGAAAATATTTTTTCAGTATGTGCTATTGACATGCTTTAAACTTGTTTGTTATTTTGTAAAAATAATTCTTAGGATATGAAAAGAAAACTCATATCTGGTACTAAAAATCTAAAGCAATAATGATGATTGACAAACTAAATATAGATCTCACATTGTGGATGTCTGACAAGGTTATAGCGTATGTATTTATTTTGTCTGTTTGTTCTCATGAAGTTGTTGCTTATGCATTTTATTCTTAGTTCTGCAGTCGTCTAGTCTTATCAAGTCTAGTAAGTTACTTCGATTAAATACCTGCAGATTATTTGCTCTGAATCCTGCTCTGATCTACACAAAGCTGTTGGTGAGGACTTTTGGGTGTCTACGTGGTGCAACAGTATGGCATTTGAGGGGTAATTATTTGCTTGATTTTTTCTTATGAACTTTTCTCAAATTTGTGATTGGACATCCCTTTGATTTCTTTTTGAATTGCTGTTCCTATTTCCTTGTTGTTCTCGTTGATACACTAGGACATAGTTGATACTTGATATTCATAATTATGTATTTAATTTCTTCTTGTTTGTCTTTTTCAGAAAGCAGTTGGAGGGGACTAGAATTACCCTTTTGAAATCGTATGATTTAATTGTTTTGTTTTGCATGAATCTTTTAGCATATATGATTCTCCGTTTGTGTATTTTTTGTTTTTATTTATTTTCTTAAACATATCGAAGCTGCTGCAAAAACTTACTGTGCCTTTATGCACTGTTTTTTCTAGGGGAGAACGTGGATTTGATTTTGCAATAAGAACACCTTGTACACCTTCTAGGTGGAATGAGTTTGATACCGAAATGGCTATGGCATGGGAGGTTTGTATTTAATCTGTTGTTAGAAATGATTTAGTGCAATTCAGCAAAAATGGAAATTTTTAATCTCCGTGAGAATGCATAATTATCCCCTAACTTATTTTTTTTATGATGTTTATCGTCACACATTACTCTTTGGGGGATAGTATTGGGTGGGAATGTTTTTGTTTTTAAATAGACAATAGGAGTTTCTACTATTAGTACCACAAGAATGGTTTGTTCACAAATTTATTCCAATTACTATCACCTATAACTGGTGACCAAATGGGCCCTTAATGGTTTCTACGTCTAACATTTTTTTAATGCTTCTTGGTTATTCATTACGAATATTATACTACCTTGATCAGAGGTGTTTGATGTTTAAAAAAAAATTGAGATTTGCTATTGCCTCTTGCTATTAATGTTACCTGAAAAAAGTAGTTCTTTTTAGGACGCATTTTGGAATTTGAGCATCGAACACTTGAGCCTTTTCACCAAGTCATCTTCCAAGAGAAAGAGACTGTATATTATACAGGAAGTATTTGCTCCCCCCAAAACACAGACACACATACACACACACAAAAGAAGAATAAATTACCTGAACACCTGCTGCTTGAGAAATTACCATTTTTGCTGACCAACAGCTACTCAAGTGTGTCGGGAAGATTCAATTGGTTAGTATTAGCCAGGAATTATTAGAGTAACCCTAGCGCATGTTGTGGTATTTTGCTGTTTCTAGAAACATATTACCCAACCTGATTACGCTAAGGTTTGGAGGTTTCCCAATGTTTATTCTGTCATATTTTTCTCCTTGTTTAAGACTCTGATTATATGTAAAGGATTATTGATTCTGTTATTGCAGGCCTTATGCAATGCTTATTGTGGGGATGCTTATGGGTCTACTGATTTCGATGCCCTTGAAAATGTCAGAGATGCAATTATGAGGATGACATATTACTGGTATGACACAGTTTGCAGCATGTTCATTTGTTTATGGTTGCAATTGGGATGATTTTTCGTCATGCTGTATTACTATTTCCAAATATTCTAGTTAATTTTTTCGATCAAAAGTCTGTCACTGAATTTGGTTTGGTGTTACAGGTATAATTTCATGCCTCTATCCAGAGGTTCTGCTGTAGTTGGATTTGTTGTTTTGCTTGGATTATTTCTTGCAGCAAATATGGAGTTCTCAGACAGTGTCCCTGAGGGAGTGCAGGTTGACTGGGAGGCTATTCTTACTTTCAATCCGAACTCTTTCGTAGAGTCTGTAAAGAAATGGTTGTATCCCGGTCTTAAAGTGACAACATCTTGGAAAGACTACCCGGATATTGCATCAACCTTTTCAACTACAGGATCAGTCATAGCTGCTCTCAGTTCTTACAATAACTAAAATTAATGTTATTTGAGAGGAGGTAAAAAATTATTATTTTTATATGCCACTCCATATTCTTTGGTTTTTAATTGTTGGAACTTTGTATAAGCTTTGTGAGGTCAAGGAAAAAATATTGGAACATCATTGTCTCTCTCATTGTTGTAGATTTTGATAGACCACAGTTCTATGGTATTCCTCAATGCGAAGTTGTGGTTATTTTCTTCCTTTATTGATTTCTCCATTAAAGTTTTCATTGAAAGTAGTTTTTAGATTTTCAATTTAAGACCACAGGAACTTTCAAGTTTGAATATTGTTTTACATTGATATTCAAAACCCTGTAGAAAATACGGACTAATAACTCTGTTCAGTGGTATTGAAACTGAAAGTAAACAAGTCTATTTATTATTGATTGCCTTGTCCTTGTGGGACTATGTGTTGTGGTGCAAAGCCTTTTGTTTACCCTAACTGTTTTCATGCAGTGTCAACAATGCTGCAGTTATCCAGATTTTTCAGTGAAGGATTGGATTTAGTTGCTGTGTCAAGGAACCTTATGACAGAAAAAGGTGCCATGATTTAAATAAATGTGAAATACACCTCATTTGGTTATTGATTTTTATACAAAGTTGTATGTTGTACATTAATTTTTCTTATTTGGTTCGCCATTCGCCTCACCCCCTTCCCCTTTTAATGTGGGATATTCAATGCCTCCACATTTGCTGGAGAAAGTGTATTTTAGTTGGCAATTGATTGCACATATGCTTTGTATAGAAAATTTAGTTTCCTTCAATTACTGTAAATTTGTACTTAGAGATTTGATTGATTGTAAGTTTGTAATCTTCAAGGTACCAATGTATCACTATATCAAGATTGGTGATGGCAAGCAAAACCTGATGTTGAAATCCATGGTATGCTAGTTCATCTCCAAATGTATGAGTATGTGTTTGTTGATAAATTATCACTCCTTTTCAAGGCATTGCGCAATTTATTGGAGAATTGGTTTCTTGTTTGTGATAGCATGTTAGCAAAGGAAAATCTCCTCTGAAGTCTAAGCCAGCCAAAAAATAATGAGTTCATTAAATTTAGTGTTCTTTTAAAACATTTTTGTGTTAAGCTGTTAAAGTTCTATACATGTGTCGATAAATCTTTATATATTCACCTGGTAAATTATAAATTGAGATAGAATACGCCCTTCAATAAATTAGAAAGAACATGTTAGTGTTAATTGAATCTTACTTGGCATTTTAAATATTTTTTACCTACTTTATTGTGATTTATTTGATGAATAGATGTATTGAGAAATATAAAGAAATATTAAATGTCAGTGGAAAGTTAATATGACATTTGTGTTGAGTGTTAAGATAAGAAAATACTAATATTGCCCAGCCAATAGCTTCCTTTTAGAGGTCAGATTAATATGAGCTAAATTGCATATTTGTAAGTGTAAAATCATATTAAATTTTTTAAAAGATATTTATATTGTTGCACTTTTGACTTTGAGGATACTATATATGTCAATTTTATAAATTTCTAGATTTCCCACAAAAGAGAAACTATAAAATCCACTACTAGAGCTAGAAAAGAAGGGATAGTTTGGAGGTATATAGATTATAGACATGTAATAAAGTATCAATTATTGGACCATTAGAATAGTAACACCCACTTACTAACTCAAATGCACCATTTCTCCTTGCAAAATCAACAGATTTTTATCCACTTTCTCCTTGAAAAACATAGCTTTATTTTCAAAATAAAAATTAAACCCTACACTCAATTACTACTATTGTCTTGTGTTTTTTCAATATGATCACACTGAGAATTTGAATCTATGGCAGCAAAGAGCCATGTAGTGCGAACCTGTTTACTTATCAAACGAGCCACATAATATGGGATGTTATTGAATCGCTTTCTTCCTTTGGCCTTATAATTCTTGTTGCAGCGTAAGAACAATAAACAATCCATCAAACTTTCCTTAGCCAAACCTAACATATCATAAGCTTGTGATCTCCTCCAAAGGCTTTTACTATGTAGATTATTGCCTATACTTGACAAGCACAATGCCCTTGTTGTGTCACTAATTACTTCATTTGGGATTTTGAGGAGCAAATAACATTGAGCTCTATTACTATACAAAACAATCCTCTCTTTTCTATATTTCAAAGGGCACAGATCTAAGGCTTTTGTGTACTTCATCAAACCACCTTCAATATCTCCTCCCCAAAACAACTTATTCCCTTCTTTCTTCATTTGGGTTGCCAAATATTTTCTCTGTTTAATCTCTTCTTCAACCATCAACTTCTCTTTCTTCTTCCTCTCAACTTTAACATCCCATATCTCTTTCAATACTCTTTCAGCTCCTTCACTCAATCTCAACTGCCCATATTTAATTTTCCCATAATCTTGCAACAAAACCTGGGTGACCATCTTTCCCTCAATACTACTAAGTTCCACCAAATCCTTGAGGTAAAAAACTGCATGATTCAAAACTTTATATCTTACATTCGGATCTTTAAGGAGCAGCAATAGAGATTCAGTTGCCATGTATTGCCAATCATCCGACGATCTAGTTGTGTTACAAAGGCTTAAAATGACTTCTTTTGAGTTTGCAATACTAACTCTCCCACTTCTTGTATGACACAAACTTCTTATAAGACCAATACCACAAGGTGACTTCTTGTTGACTAACCCACCCCACATCCCACTCAAATCCTTCAAAAAGTTGGTTTGATTGCTGCTAATCAATGTAATGCATCTTTCTTTTTTCACAAAGCAGTCTAACAGAGAAATACACCAACATTGCAGTTGACTTCCCCATTCTTCTGCTTTTCTGTTTTCAAACTCTAACCCTCCAACACCTCTTGTGAGCAAATCACACTGATACTTTAACCTTTTTGTTTCTTTTTTGCTAACAAAACTATCATATATGACTTTTAGGCAATTAGAAGCCATCTTCATTGACAATTCTACTATTTGCTCTTCATATTCTATGAGCTTCTTGAATGACTGAGTATGGCTGGCAAGATGCCCAAGTGCACGAACAGCGACTCGTTGCTCAATCCAACTCATTTTACCTCTTAGAAGTTCCAACAATGGTGGAATCACACCAGACTTTGCAGCTTTTTTTGCTAACTTGAATTTGTTCATGGCATATGAGCCTATGATATGAGCTGCATAATACGGTATGTAGATATTTTGGTCTTTAAGAAGCCAATCTTTGTGGTAAATACCTTTGAGAATGAAGTTGGACATGCATTTAAAGATTCCAAGAGAAGGGAATTCGGGATCATTTGGTTGGTTCATGGCCAAATTCCATAGACTGCTTAAAACCAATACATGTTTTTTGTCATCTATGTAGGGCATTCTCTTAAAACATTTTGCAAGTTTTTTTCTTCTAAGATTTGTGTTTGGTTCATTCATGGCACAGAAGAAACAATAGGGCTTCGTGCATGATTTTTGTTGCTGCTTCATTCCCAAGCCTTTTATTTGGTTATTGTGATATTTATGAAGGGCAGAAGGCAGAAGCTGTGAACTGATTGATTTGGTGGTGTAAATGAGCTAAGGGTAGATAGAAAGCTGCATCAGTAATGGTATATAACAGAGTTTTTTTATTTAGTTTAATTATTATTATAACAAGAAAGGTGGAATAAATTATACTACGTTTTTTTTTTCATGCCATTGAACTATAAAGAAGGAACCTAAAGGGAATATAACAAGTTTTTTGAGGCTAAAATCGGATGTGGGGGTTCTAGATTTAGCAAAAACACTTGTATAAAAATCAGGGCCTGGACAACCCTAGAAACCAAAAACAAAATTATTTTCCACAATTTTCAGAGGTTCCAGAAAAGGCGAAAAAGACTATTGTGGCCTTCTTTAGAACCACTATGTAGAGGAAAATAACAAGTTTTTAGAGGCTGAATCCGGAAGTGAGTAGTCCTGGGTTCACCTAGAACACTTGGTAAAAAAGGGGTGGAAACTAGACTAGGCCTTAGACATCCCTGGAATCCAAAGATAAAGGCTATTATCAACAGTTTTCAGAAGCTCTAAGGTCCTAGAAATAAAAATGCTGAAAAATTTTACATGATGCCCCTAAGGTCAAGCCTCGGGCTACATTTTGGTGTGCAAGGCAATAACACAATTTCGGAAGCGAAAAGGAATGATGTGTCCTTTTTTATTAAGCTCTGTGGAAACGAAACATAACAAGAATTTTGAGGGTAAAACCCAACATAAGGAGTCCTAGGTTCACCTTGAACACTTGGTAAAAAAAAAAATGGCAGATATAAGACGATGCTAGAGACACACAGCTTGAAGATGAAAATGAAGCGTAATTATTTATATTTGGCTACATTTTTGGGTTCCTGGAGGGATATTTTAGGCTTCGACTTGTTTTTGCCTGAGTTTTTTACTACTACGTAAATACTTAGTATAACCCCGAGAGATTCTACACTCAGGTTAAATAAATAAATAAATAAATAAATAAAACTTGTTTTGTCCACCTTGTGGAGGATTTCGGGGCAAGGCCCCCTCTTTCTTCTAATCACAAGCATCATGTATATGACAAATCGTAGTTTCATCAATTGCTGCTAATAAATTGTTATAGAATAAGAATAAGAACTTATAAAAGAACCCCTACTTTATGCAAAAACGAAATTTGTCATAAAAGGTTCATATAAAAAAAGTGCAGCTGGGCTTGTCTCGAGAAAATAAGGCTACATGCAGTACACAATTAGTAAAGGTTCGAAGAGAAAAAGAGAAAAGAGGGCTAAATGTGCGTTGTATGCTGCACTTAGCTTAATTTACTGTTGTAATGAAAGCCAAAGTGTACTTTTCAGCTTCTTTAGGCTATATCTAAAGAAAAAAAATGCGATGTTAGATGACTTAGATCCAAGTTAGGCAGTTCTAACTTCTAATCATGTCATGTTGCCATTTGCCTTAAGTTCTTTAAATTAAATGCTTAAGAGAACTACTTGATTTTAATCCACATCTACTTGGTGTTTAAAATAAAGAAATTGTGTCATGTGACGGTTTTCAATGTCTTTGCTACATAACTCAATCCACAAGTGTATTACGTAGTATATCAAATATAAAAGGGATATAAATATGAACAATGAATTCCTATTAGGAATCAAACACATAACCTTGATATATAACTATCGATTAACTATAATTTGAATGTATAATAGTTCAAGGTACCAAAAAAAAAAAAACTCTTGTAATTATATTAACTTTTTATTTGTATTATGCTTATTTACTTAATTCAATGAAATTGCTTATTTATCTATTTTTAGTAGTTTTAATTATCCTTCATAGTTTTGCTTGTTAACAACTTCTAATGCAACAAAATCCCAAGGTTCTAATTCCACAAACTACATAAAAATAACACATTACGAAAATCTAACTAAAACAAATTTGATGATTGTAATTATCCCAAAAAAAACACGTAGTTACACAAGGGGTAGCCAATAAATACGTCGAGGATGTATATCAAGAAGTTGCCTTTAGTTGTTAACTGCATCTTGGTTACAAACTCGCATAGTTACCAACACTGCTGAAATTTGTTCACGGCCCTGAGGCTCTTGACTAGATCTCAACAACTCAAACTCTTGAACTTGGTTAAGTTTACTAGTTTAGGGCCTTAAGAAAAATTCATCATAAGATCATGCGGTCAGCAAATTAGAGAACTTTAGATACACTAAGAACCTTGACAGCTAATCATTTTCCAAATTCCTACATACATAGATCATTAATCCGAGGATAAAAACAAAAGCACCTGAAGTAGCAATTACACGGAGTTGCAAGTCAAAACTTTTGCAAAATGACTTTGAAACCCAAAACATGAAAAAGGGGCTCATCTAATCCGAAGACTATGCAGCTCCAATTTCTACTAATACTAAAAACTAGCACTACTACATAAACAGCCCCAGCATGATGGTTCCTTGCTGATCAAACTTAGAGAGTTACAGCAAATGTGGAGTGATCAACCCTGAGATCTCGAGGAAACCCACACGTTCCTTTCCAGCAAAAATTTTCTTCAGCTTCTCATCACACACAATGATTTTCTTGTCATTGGGATCCTGAACATGACATAGAATCTTTGCATTATCGAAAGACTCATACATGAGAAAATATACTCCTAATTACATAGTAGAATCAAAATTCAAAAAACCAAACAACTTTGAGCTGCATAAGCACATAGACTTTAGAATTGGCACATTATTTACATGTGTGAGGCTTGTTGATCCTAAAGTAAACTGTTAAGAAATCCCAGCATATAAAAACCCACAGCATATCGACATAAGAAGCATAAACTGAGTGGTATATTTACAAACAAATTAACTGTCCAAAAGGAACAGGAACACGGGATGGCTGCCAAAGACATACAAAAGCTTTAAAAAATGGGCGTCTTTTTGTAGATCATCAAAATTTGCATCTCTCCTGCAGCAGATGGATTCAAAGAACGTAGCTTAAAAGTAACATTAATCAAAACAGATCAAAAGAGTAAAAGCAAGCAGGGTTCTGTCAGATTACTTCTGTCCGAATGACTAACCCAAAATGTCCCTTCAAATCTTTGAAAACTCATGTTGCAAGAAATGTAATCATTTATCAAGGCAAGTACCCAAGTGCCGTGTCACTTATTTCTTGATTAAATCACAGCTTAGCTACTCTTTACTTTTAGCTTGGATAGAGCAACAATTAGCAGAAAAGAGACCACATCTAAAGACACAGTCTAAAGCTAAGATACAATGATTACATGTAAACCAGAAATAAAACCGCAGTTCCTAAGAAGATATGTAAGTCACAAGACAAGTTCCTCAACAAACATCTCCGCACATGCAAGACTCGCATAATTAAAAATACAATTCAGAAATGGAGGGCATACATTTGATAAAACAAATCAAAACACTCATTTTCATATCCAATGGAAACCTTAGTGGTAATACCTCAAAGAAAAGAAGCATTAGCACTAAGACCTATACTTCTATAAGAATTCTAAAACTCAACCAAAAGAACTTCCACAAGAACTCATGTTGCAAGAAATATACAAACAACTAAAACACCTACGCAGTATTGATCTTACTCTCTTTTTTTATTATTCTTTCTAAAATAAAGCCTATGCTCATATCGGAATTTGCAAATTCAACCAAAGAAACTTCCACAAATCATACCATTAAATTTTGGATTTTCCCCAAAGCCTCAATTTTGATGCTATAACCTTAAGTGTGTACTTGTCTACAGATGTCCAAGTGTCAGACTCGACCATTTCGTAGAAAAAGGTGAAGTTTATAGTTAAAAGTGGAGTATCCCGTATCCGGATGGATTGTCGTAGTCAACACAATATGACACTCTATTTTTGAGGTAAATGAGGGTGTCGGGGTAACATCAAAAGAAGCGTTATCAGCTCAGCAATAAAACCTACATTCCTATCAAAATTCTAAAACTCAACCAAAGGGACTTGCACAAATTTTAACATTACATTTTGGATTTTCTCCAAAGCCTCAATTTCAACTCCATCACCAATTAAATCTTATAACCACAATATTCATAACCTCAAAATACAAAACTACTTATCAAGTTATCAATATCATATTAAAACTCAAATTAAACTATTGAAATAGAACCTCTAAATTTTAAACCCTAAATCTCTCTTTAAAAAAAAATAAATAAATAAATAAAATAAACTACTCCAACAACTAAATTCCAAACATCTTCATAATTCGTTCAAATTTCAATTACTAGTAAAAAAAATCAATCACTTCCTAAAATCAAACATTGAAAACTACTCTCAACTGTTGTACAACAAAATAACTTTTTTTTTCCGACAAATATTCTATAAGTACTGTAAACGCACAATTATTATAAAAAGATTTAGAAACAAGTATAGTAATTCTCAATTATAAAAATAAAATAAAAGTTAAAAGAAAGAAATTAAAAAAAAAAAAAAAGACCTGAAGATCATTTTCTTTGATATGGCGCCAAATAACCTTAAGAGCTTGAGTTCTAGAAATTTCTGGAGCACCTACAAGTTCTTGAAGGTCAGCTGAAATTGGCCTTGGCTTCATTATTCCTCTCGGCTTCCTTGTCGACGACGGTGTCGTAGCACACGCCACCACTTCTCCCAATTTCCGACTCATTTTCGCCGGAAAATACGCCGTTGTTGCCGCCGTATTCGCCGGAAAAGCTCCAAAAACTGAGGATTTGTCGGCGCTTAGTATCACTGTCTTCAACCCACATCCTAGAGTTCCTGCCATTTTTCCAAATTATTTTTTCTTTTCTTTGGATTTCTGTAGTAGTGCGCTCTAGAAGAGTGACGGTTTTGCTTGGATAACGTTTTTCAAAATAAAGATATATTTGAGGTGGTAAGTGAGTGTCTCTTGATTTTTGACCGTTGATCTGTTTGAACCTTATCCTGACCCTTGGTTTGTTGCTTTGATATGGTACTTTTGTAATGGGCTTTTTTTGGGAGGAGATAGTGGTTTGGGCCATTGGGCCAGTTTTTTTTACTTACTTAAAACTGTCTACTATGTGGGCTTATAATGGGATATTGGGTTATGTACTTTTAAATGGCAAATTTTTGGGTTGCCCCAGTTAACTTGTTGCATATATATTCTCCGGTATTCAATGCGTAAAAGTCAAAACTACTATTCCGTTTCCAATTAGTTGTAACAATTGAATATTTTATATCTCACAAATAATACCCAATTGTTGCAACTAAAAGGAAACGGAGGTAGTAGATATTTTTTAACGTTAAAGGTCTGTCATTAGTTAAAAAGTACGGAGTACTCTGTATTCATTAGTAAAAGTACTCCGTATGTATGATTGTATGGGTAATAAGTTGTGGTAATGAGTTTTATGTGTATGTATGATTGTATGGGTAATAAGTTGTGGTAATGAGTTTTATGTGTATGTATGATTGTATGGGTAATAAGTTGTGGTAATGAGTTTTATGTATAACGTGGTCAAGTGGTCAGGATAAAACTTGTAATCTCAAGCTTGTGATTTCTTCGCGTTTTTTCTATTAAAACTTTGAATAATATGGGTATTGGGTGAACGAAACTAGCAAATTCACCATGGGGTGAACATATATTTTGCTTTGAAGTTTGCATGCAAATTTATTCCTCTTATTATAGTTTACGACCGGCTAACAAAAAGTGGGTTTATGATGTGTCTTTATTAGCTTAAACAAAGTTTCATGTACGTAACAAACGTTAAAAAGTTACAATTAACTTCATTCATATATTTAATACATATTGATCATCAAATTTAATAGTTTTGATTGTCTATTACGGTTACATCTTGTAATGTTCAATCAACTTTAATAAATAATTACCGACTTTAATTAGATTTAATAGAGTTCATATATAGTTAGGTAAATTGAACATACCGTGAAATTTTAATTTTTGTCTTGCTAATAAATAAGACATATGGGGTTCAAAATCAAGTGTTCAAGCCTATTCGATTTAGTTGTTTAATGAAACCTAAATTATGTCTTTGTACCATGAATTTACAAGCAACAATCAATCATTAAAAATAAATTAAAGAATAAAGAGCTTTTCTGGACAATTGTTTCATTGATTACTATTAGGTTTAGCACAAAGGAGACAAACTTTGAAGTAAAGAACCACAATTACTTTAAAAACTTTATCCTTACACTATACTACTTTAAACTATCCAATACTTTTATTTCTTCATTCCGAAGTTCGTCTTAAGCTTTTTTACTTCATCTTGAAGTCTAAAGAAACAATGCGCACAATGTGAGCTAAATGATATGCTAAGACCTTCTACTTACCTTTTTCTTTAAAGATTAAAGTAGGCTATTTTTGAATAAAATGATACTTCACATCCACTATAGTTTTATCACTTTTATGCTTACATTTACAAATTTGAACGAATTTTTTGATCCCTTTTTAATCAAGCGAAGTATTCATCTTCCAAGTATGTACTAAAGTCCAAACTACTTTAAGCTCACTCATGTCATTCGTGTTTTATTTAATTAATGTCCTTCAATTATCCCTATAATATTGATCTATGAAACTGTTGGGACATTATGAAAATAAGAGAATGTCTAATGACCTAATCAAGTTGCATGTAGTTGGTTTAATGGTTTGAATTATTCTTAATAACTAATAAATTTAATATTAGATCTCATCTATGTGATTCTTTATACGAAGAGAATGAAAAAAAAGAATTGATGATTTATAAACTGTATGTGACACACATTTACACTACTTCATCAAACTACATTATAATCTCTAAATATTTGCTACTTTTTCTCTTTTGTACTGTGATCCCTATACAAACATTTATAATGTTGATCATATACAAGTTGATCACTTGATCATAATAATATAAGGTGAAATCCAATAATCCACCCTAGGATTTGCAACGTTCGGCAACGGTCATATTAATATGCTAGCCAACACAGTAAGCTTGAAAGAGATTGGGCAACTACAGAGTACAGAAAACACTAGTAAAAGTACTTAAGAAAACAAAGAAAGAATATCCTAACAGTAATAAAAGGCCAAATGCCAGCCTTTGGGTACATACTAAAGGATAATTTACGTGTGGAAGCATGATTTGACATTCGAACAGCTGTACCTCCAATCACAGCTTGCTTCCAGCTTTTTAAGCTTTAATTTGGCCCCACTCTACCTATGAATTGAACTAAATCATCAAATTACCCATTAATATCAATCATTTCATTATTCATAGCTTTATGAAATTCATGATTTTATGTAATCTTTGATCATACTATAATAGGCCAATGGCTTCATTCAATGTTTGTTACGGAAACTGTATTTGGGGAATCGAATTGTATAAAACTGTTTCACTATTATAATTATATTGTCATTGTATAATTATATGCAATCTTGGTGACATACGTCTCAAGACATTAATAAGTATTAAACATATTTTCCTAAGATGCTTATTAGTTTTGTCAATTGTATATTTTGTGCAGTATCAATTTAATTACAAGTACTTTGTACTCAATTAATTAATCAATGTTCTCCGTACTATGCTTCTTATGTTAGAGATCTTGTGGATGCAAAAGATTTGTATTGTGAAAGAAAATACCAATAATTGATAGTGATGGCCTATTAACTTCAGCTGAAAATAGTTTGACTGAACTGAACTAAGCTGAACTGAAAGTTTTTTGTGAATGGTTAATGAGTAGCAAAATAAAAGAAGAGCTGAACTGAATTGAACTGAGATGAATTAAATTAAATCGATTTTAAGCTGAAATAAACAGGCCCTAATTAAGAGGAAACAACCAATTAATTTACGATCATACTAAATTCAATACACAGTTCACATGAAATAAAGGAACAGAGTAATAATAAAATATAGAAAAAATCCAAGCAGAAGATTTTATCACCTACTCCAGCAGATACATTTGTGACTTTGTGAGTCCGCCGTTTTTCCAGCAAAATTATAGACGCGGCAAAGTCCAACCTAGTCTTCCCCCTTCCGCCACACAACAAATTTTGCTTCTTGGATTATCTATTCACATGCACCTTTAATTTATTACCACATTTATTAGAATTTGTTTTGCTTGCTTTTTTGTTATGTTGCTTGGAGATCGATTGTAATGCTCGATGAAATGTCCTGATCAAGCCAAATATATGGACATAACTTATTAAGTTGCATGTAATCAATGTTTCATTTAAATCAACACCAGATTTTGTTAACTTTTTATTTTTATGATGTACTCTCTATCTTCCCTTGCATGGCTGAATATTTAAGCAACTTAGATTTTGCTTTAATTTTATGGATTGATAGATAATTGTCTCTTAGCATGTATGGTAAGAGAAACCGTAAAAAGAATCCTGAAAACCGAGAAGGAACTATTCAACACTATGTGGGACATTTTTTTGAAGTATGTCCACCCGCTTTACCGGAGCCTAGATCCGATTACATCCGGACACGGGTTGCACACCTGATTTGTAATTGGGGGGTCTCCCAATAAGAGTATTCTGCATTTGACGAGTCTCGAACTTGATATCTCCTTTAAGTGACATCAAGTTCCTATGTGGGACATATTGATAACAAATAAACTAAAATGTGGTTACTCTTATGGTGTTTTTTTTTTTTTGGTTTGTGTTTTTCACCTGGTTCACCATTTGGGCTAATATAGTTTTAGAACTCATGGCGATTCGGTTTCAGTCCTCTCCTGATTGATATTGTTGGGGATAGAACACGGTTCTCTCTACCAAATGTAGTTTCAGCCACCACTGCACACTTATAGTGGCAATAACCAATTGGTATCTTAAGGAGCATTTAAATTGTAATGTTATGCACTCTGTCACATTAAATATTAGAGGTTTAAGCTGATGGTTAAGGTCCAGGAATAGTTTATATACAGGTTTAAGCTGATGGTTAAGGCTCAGGAATAGTTTATATACTCTATCACGCCCCCTCACACCCTGTGTTTGACAATTCCACTTAGAAGGGAGGGGTGGATGAGATTCAAACCTATAAACTTTGTGTTACGTTAACTTTAATACCATATTAGAGGATCATCTCAACCCAAAACTTAAATTAATAATTGAGACCCATGAATAATTTATATACTCTATCACTAAAATGTCACAATTGTAGAAATTAAAGAGACAGCATGAGCTAGGAACTTAGGAAGTACCGAGTTTGCATTTTCAGTTCTCACCCTATCAGTGTATTACCCATAGGTTGTCCTGCTCTCGTTGTATAATTTGACTGCAAAAAGTCAAAAACTATACTATACAAGTGTAAATAAGAACAAAAGGTAAGGGTAAAAAATCAAAGACATGAAATTCAAGTACAACTGTACAAATGAAAAGAGCAAGTAATTCTGTACTCCTGCTTATCTCCGCAAATGGAAGGGAACCGACACTAGAAGGCACAGATCGCATAAACCCATACCCCAGTATATTTTAATTTTGTCACGCGTAGGTCCCACCACATCAATCCCTCTATTTCTTTTCCATCACAAACCCAAACGGCTATATATTCTGCCATCTCGTCTATATAATTTCTCACTACTTCCCCACACTGTGAACTCTCAAACATCAAACATTTGTAAATTTAATTAATCAATAATGGTTTTGAGAATGAGAATCACTTCCTTAGCCATCTTATTCCTAATCGTCGCTCAAGTAACCGCTGAATCACCGTCAGCTTCCCCATCCACATCCCCGGCCCCAGAAGCAGAAGCTGATGCTCCTGTCAAAGCCGCAGACTCACCCGCCTCACCACCTCCTTCCAAGTCACCTAAATCATCACCACCTCCTTCAAAATCACCTAAATCATCATCAGCTCCTTCTGAGTCCCCGGCTTCAGCTCCTGAAGTCTCGGCACCTCCAGCTGAAGGTCCCGCTCCAGTAGCTAAAGCACCAACAAAGGCCCCGGCTAAAGCCCCAGAAAGATCACCTCCAGCACCAGCACCAGCACCAGAGAGCCCAGCTCCAGAGGCACCTTCACCTACAGAAGAGACTCCAGCACCAGCTCCAAGTGAGAAGCATCACGCGCCTCCACCTCATCATAAATGTAGGTTCAAGAACCCTAAGCATTGTAAGCCACGCCACGCTGCGACTCCTGCTCCTTCTCCAGCTGAGCTTTTAAGCCCACCTGCTCCTCCTGCTGAGGCTCCTGGTCCTAGCGATAGTAGCTTTGATGATTACGCTCCTAGTCCTTCTGAGGATGATACTTCGGTATGCTCATTTCTAATACTCCCTTCAATTCATTATTTCACCATTTTTATTGCCTCTCTTTATTTGTTTGTTCATGCTATAAAAGTATTAATTACTGTGCATTATTAAGAATCAACTCTAATTCATTAAAAAAAAAAAAACAGTTTTAAATTAGTTTTAACATAATTGTACAACCTCTGTAGTCAATTACTTGCAACAAATGAATTTTTTATGTGTCACAAATAATATCCCTCCGTTGTAAGTAATCAATTAGAATTAACAAATGAGTGAGCTAAACAGGGTTTAACACTAACCATTTATTATTGTAATAAATTAAAAAGTTAGAGCGATAAATTTAGGAAAAAAGGAAAAAGAAAAGGAAAGGAGAAGTAGGTGGGAATGTGGAACACGGTGGTGGAAGAAGTATCGTCGATCCATTTACAGGAAGGAAAAATATAAAAAGGGTGGTATGGGCAATAGTACATTACATGATTTAAAGCTTACATAGTTTGTTTTTCACCACTGCTTTATAACAAATAAAGATAGATAAAGTCCAATCCCACAATATTCCAACCTTATCATATATTCTTTTGCCTACCACCAATTATTAGTGGCCAAATACGTACATGGTACAATTAAATCTGAAATTCAATTCTAAATATAGAGTAGCTTCAAACTTAAGTATAATGTTCACAATAACATTTTACATTCGTAAATCATAATTGTGAGGGAAGTAAAAGATATGTCCCAATTCGAAAAGTACGGTTACTATATTTACTCCAGATTAATCAACTCATTAAAATTCAACATAAATACATGGTAAGGTTCTCTTTTGTAATTTCAATCTTCTTGTTTTTTATCATCGATTTTATATGCAATTAATTGTAGCTATATTTTTGCATTGAATTACTACATCTGTTTCTTATTAGTTACAACAATTGGGTTATTATATGTGAGTATAAAATATTCAATTGTTGTAACTAATTAGAAACGGGAGTAGTAGTTAATTTCTTCTGTTACAAAGTGTGAATGATTAATTTTTATTGCTTCGCATTACTAAGAACAAACTATAGCACAGATTTCTAAATGTTGAATTTGATTTTGGACACTGAATAGTAGAAGTAAAATAAGTCAATGTAGTACACCAAACCAAATAACTTAAATAATTTAAAATACTCTAATATGTTTATTATACAAGTGGCACTTAAATTTTAATTAACTTGTGACATTAATCTATTAACATGTTGTGATCGAGTTTGGTGAATTAATTATTGTGTTTGAATCCAAAAATGGCAGAGCGGAAAGAAGCTCACATGGATGGTCAGCTTAGCAATGGGTTGCGCTGCTGTGCTTCTTTTCTGAAGTACACTTCATTTAGAGACATACAAAAGTAGTTAAGTTCTTCCTATTTTTAGGTTCGATGAATTTTTTATCTTTTTATCTTTTTTTTTTTTTTTTGGCTCCTAATATCACGAGATCCCATTATTAGGCAAACTTAATTTAGGCTTTAGCCTATACATTGATTGTACTCCTCCATTATTTATTGTTCAGCTTATATACATATATATATATATATGTTGTTATTATTCATTTATTCAGATCTACCAAATCTCTCATGTTGTAAATTTTGTTCATTCGTTTCTTTGTACTGCCTCCTTTAATTTGGGAGATTTGAATGGATACATCTGGGTTTTAATTGTCTCCTCTTATTTTTCAGTCATGCATATTTGTATTAAATGTTTTTAATCGGTAGTTTTGTGAGAATTGTGAATTCCGTTACCTTTGTATTGCCTCGCAATTGAAAACTCATGTACATGTGATAGGGATGATTGAACTCGATGTAATATTGTAATTATCCATAAAAAACACATGTGCGTCTTTTGCACAATTATTAATTTATAAGTGAAAAAAGAGTTAAACACTAGTATCATATTGTTTTAAAGTGAAATTTATAAAGCCTTATAAAGTGAATTATTTCGCAGACAGATACAAATATTTAACAAATGTACTAAATTATCATTTAAATAGCAAAGATTTGCCACCTGGTTTTTTTTTTTTTTTTTAATTAAATGTTTTGGACAACAAGGACAAATTAATACCGAGTAATGTGAAGCTTTCTACATATTACTATTAATAATAATAATAATAATAATAATATTAGGTTGAGGTTATTTCATCGATAGGTTGTAATTCAGCCCAAATACCCAGTTGTACAAGCAAAATGGGCCTCTCATCTTTAGTTTAATTTGGATATATATTCTGCACAGTGAGTAGAAGTTAGAAGAACAATATGGCCCATATAAAATAAAAGCCCTGGGTAGTGGATTAATTTTTTTTTTTTTTTTTTTTTTGTAAGATAAAATTTCCATTGATTGAAAGACATGGTTTTACAATAGTTTTTTCGCCCTATTTTTTAAAAAATAATTAGAAAAAAACATTATCTATTAGAAATAGATAATAATTAGAAATAATTTTTTAAAAATATAAAAATAATCATGAAAGCGTTTTTTATTATCTATAATGATTACAAAAGGAATTAATATTACTATATGAGCTTTCTTATTAATATAATTTAGATATTTAACATATATAAAATTTTGTGGCCATTTCTCAAACGACCACCGAAAATTTTTCAATAGTAATAATTTATTCAAACCCCTACCACATAGTATCTTCTATATATATAATTATCTAGACAAGTATTAGATAATTTGAATTTTTAGTGACTTGTATGTATTGAACTATCTCATCATCATCATCACTGTCATTATCTATTTGAGTTTAGTTTGTTTATTTATTTTAAAAATAGCCTTAATCAAACAACATAAAAATCAAATATATCATCCAAGGAATTCATTTATCAACATATAAAAAACACTCGAGAACAACTAGAGATATTTAAGTTAAAAAATAAAGGAACCTTGTGGTCCTAACTGGGATTGTGTATTGATATGCTATATATATCATTTTGAAAACAACATTCCAGTCTTTCACATAACTATCAATTCTTAACAATTAGTAAATATAATGGAAAAGGTTCGTTGTTATGTAAGAGTATGCGAATACAATGTGTCATAATTATGTTAGTAATTTAGTACTACATACATATGTGAACTTTCCTCCACCTCCTGGCTCTTTTACAAGAGACATGAGTTAGATCGTAGAAGGGAGATCGGGGAATGGGGAGGTTAGTATATGACACGTCAATTAACAAATTCTAGCTAGATTTTAAGTTTTGACCTCCTACAAAAAAAATTTAAAGCACTGCATATCCACCAACTTTTCATTAGTGCTTCGAACATAAAAAATAATATCAATAGTTATAAATCAAGAAATTAGATAGTGAGGGGTAGTATAAGTGGTTAACGTTTTTCTTCAGGTTCTAAAGGATCCCGAGATTGTTTCTCATTCGGCCTTATGGCTCGTTAGCACAAAAATAAAAATAAAAAAAATAGAAAAAAATTTCAAGAAAGTAGGAGTACTACACGTCCCTTGCGGGATTAAAATGGAAGAAATCAAATGATCCAAACAATCGTTGTACATTCGTCTTGCTCAACCATCCTGGCCAAGATAGCAACTGCATGTGATGCTTAAGTGGAATCCTTATCATTAAGCTAAAGTGCTAGACGCCTACCATTATATGTTGAATGTTGGGTGTCATCAAAAGTTTTTTAAGGAGCTAAAACGATAATTCTTAGGTGGCCGTTTAAGAAAAAGCTATCAATATTTATATATGTTAAATATATAATTATATTAATGATAGAGTTCATATAATAATATTAATTTTACAATCATTATAGATAATAAAAAAATGCTTTCATGATTTTTCTAAATTTTAAAAAAATTATTTCTCATTATTATCTATTTTTATAACCATGTTATGAAATTATTGTGAAAAAAATAAAAAAAATTTATATGCTATAATTTATATTTAAAAAATTAATATAATTTTTTTAAATGTCCCAATAATTACTTTAACCAAAATAGATGAAATATAATTATGTATTTGATTGATAGAACGTCTAAAATAGCCACCCAAGTATTCCTCGAGCTGAAAAGTACTTACTAATTGGTAATTCCATAGTACAAAAATCTCAGTATGGAAATATCTTATAGCTGTATAATATCATTTGTCACCATCTTACACTAGCATCATTATTAATTAAGTTGAGTATTGCCTATGGATAAGTCCTCCAAGTCTCCAACTCATATCATAAAACAAATAGTAGCTTCTATTCTATTCTATCAGGATTTATTCTTTTTGGTTGAAGTAAAATGGACTAAAATTAATGTCCCAAAGAATTTACTAAACTCTGTTTCTTATTAACTATAACGTTCGAATTTTTTATATCTCACATACCTAAATGTTGCATCTAATAAGAAACGGAGATAGTAATACTAATGATCTATTAGCCGACTAAAATTCTTTTATTGAACTGAAATGATTTAAAAATAAACTCAAAAGAGCAAGTCTATATAAATTTACGAAGTAATAAAATTAATTACTAGTAATAAAATTAACGTAAAAGTGTACTACGGTACTACCTCCGTGATCTTTTACTTGCAACAAAGGGTTATTATATATGAAATATAAAATATTTCTTTGTTGCAAATAAGAGATTACGAAGGTACTAATACACTTATATTCTTTAAAACAATCAGTTCATTATACATAGTCAATAAAAGTATTTTGTTGTTGTTACTAAATTGCTAATGACGAGTTACCAATAAAAAATGAGAAAGAATTGTATCATTAAACACCATTTAAAAAATGATTTTGACAATTCCAAATAAGTCCCAAAACTGATGGTAGTGTTAATTAAAATTAATTTCCATTGTTCGGTCAAATTCGTTCTCCGTGTTTTCTCATCATTACTTTCTCCTCTTCGCTTGCCCACGTAATTTTCCATAAATTTTTTTAAAAAAAAAAAAAAAACATTTTTCACGAGTATACCAAAAAAAAAAAAAAAATACACAAAATAAAAGAGCATGATTACCTTATCATTTTTTCAACAAATACTAGTATTATAATTATCTTATCATCTAATCTAATTTAATTTTGTCCTGGTCTTTCCTAACTCCCCTTTTGATATGAGCTCTTGAAAAGCCACTCTACTTATATTTGCTATTTCGCACTTCGCACTCCCAACTTTCATTCTTCATTTATTTCACTGTTTCATAAATATTCATTTTTTCAGCAACACAGGAAATTTTTCTGAGCTCAAATTTCAAATACAATAGAATTACATTAAGCAACAACAAATTACTTCATTTTCATGGAAAGATTGGATTTCAGGTACTTGTTTTCATCTCTCTCTCTTCCATTGTCAAACACATTTCCTTTTTTTTTTTTCTTTTTGTTAATTACAATATTTTTTTTTGCTTAAAGTTTATGCATGTTGGTCTAATACTAAAGTTTATTAAATTATAATTATTTTGGTGATTGTTTTTTATGAAAATGAATGTTCTTTCCACTTTGTATATCCCAGCTGAAAGTCCAATTTTTTTTTTCTTTTTCCCTTTATTTATTTTAAATTTTTGTTTGGAAGATCAACTGGAAAATTCTTTTTGATTGACTGTAATTTCTTTGATTTTTATTCTACATATTATTTGATATGATTATGAAATATATCTCACAATTTCAAAGTTTAGATTAATTTTAAAATTTTGGGTTGAGATGAAAGATTTTGAAGTAGAGCAAAATTGCTTTCAATAATGTCGATTGAAAGAGTAATATTTGCTTGAAGTTAGAAAGTAAAGACTAAAGAATATGCTGAATTTTCTACCTAATCAAGAGCAGCTCTCATGTGCTGTAGTTTTATTGCTATTACAGGGCAATATGTCCATGTGATTGTACTTGTTAGCACATGGAAAAATTTAGTACGTAGTACAATGGAAAATTTTGTGCATAATGGCTAGTACCACGGCAATTTTTTTGATACCACCGGTGCTATAGTATGGATATCCTACACCACTCTGTATCAATATTTGTGGCGATAAATTAATTCTCCTTACAAAATTTCCGAATTCAAATCCAACAACTTGATAGTTGTCTAGTTAATACTCTTAGTATGCTTTATTGCGACATGCACTAGAATAAATCTAGTTGCCTACTTGGTACAACTCGTAATAAAATAGAAGTGGAAGGAAAGGAATGTAACATGTTTATAGGAACGTGGAAATAATTACTAGTACTTAGCATATCATTGCTCAACCAAAATTTGCTTATGTGGCATAATTGATTAAGATTAGCTAATCATTTTGGGTACGCTATCTATGTTGGATTGTTGGTGTACTAAGTTGGACTGTTGGAGTATATAATGTTTATCGTCTTATCCAAAAGCAAAGATAATAATGGTTGACTAAACATTTTTGCATCTTGAAGATCTATTCAAAATTGGTCCAAATTGTTGCCTGAAGTGGAATAATGACATTTGAAGAGATATATAGAACATACTCATAGAAATAATTCACTTCCTACACGGAACAAAATTGGAGTCCAAATCTTACTTGAAGCAAGTGGCGCTCGATTTTGGAATCCAAAAGTTTTATTGCTCACTATTTATGATTTGAAGAATATGATGATTTTATCGTAGAGATATATCCATGACATAAGTCGTATTGTATTATTGTTGGTAGGAAACCCTTGAGACCAGATCATTTGCCCATCTTGGGAGTTGGGATGGGGCTACCATGAGTTTCATGACTCATATGGTTCAAGCATATTGATTATTTGAACTTTGTTTGAACAAACATTATAAAACTTTAGATTTAATGTGTTGTTTAGTTACTACTTTGTTGCTCCTTTGTGTTTTAGTTAATTAGTTGTTATACCTTAGACTTTGCATAATTCATTTAACCCACTCCATGTCTCCACCATTTTATTTTATTTTATTTTAATAACTTATAACAATATTTAAAAATTTGTAATGTAGCATATATATTGCTGGATTCTTCTCCATGTATTATTTTTACGGAAGGTATATATGATCAAAGTTGTGTGTTTGTAACCATAAAAATAACGGTGGAACAACTGAAAAAACCAGAGTTAGTGTATCAGCTACCATTTGTACTACGCTGATGCATGATTGTTCTACTTATGTGATATTAGGTATGTCGATTGTTGCAAAAGGCACAAGATGCTGCCTAATCCTGCAATTTTGAAGTCTCTTTCCAAGGTATGTTTTCAGCTGTTTCCAATGATATGCTTCGATTTTATTTTAGCTGGTATATCTGTATAATTTGGTGTCCTTCATATGCAGGCTGAGCATCAAAAGTCTTTACAAAGGCAAAGTAGTCTTGTGGTTGTATTAGACCAGTTGAAGGATGCTGATTTCTTGCCTCTAATTGATTTGATCAATGCACTGTGCTCTTCTGATGTGGGTGCTGTTGATATATTCAACGAATCACCTTGCATTCTTCATGAAGAGCAGGTTCTTTCACTGATGTGTGCAGCCAACCAGAAACTTCGTATAGTTAGTCTTCAGGATTTGCCATTTACAAAGTGCTTCCTAAGGTCTGTTCTGTTTAGCTCTGAGAACTAACTTATTTTACGTGTGCATATTGTCTTATGGAATTATGTTTGCAGTCTAAATTTGAAACTAAATTACCTTAACCGACATACAAGTCAAAGAACTGGCTTTTGCGCTTTTTTATATTATTTTCCCATTATCCTTTTCCTTGCTCTTGCAAGGGCTTGGCGAGCAAAGATAGACTAGGGTTACCTCCTTACCATATATTTTAAAAAAATAAAATGGTAAGGCTCCATGCCTGTTCAGCTGCAGCTGACTTGTGACTAACATTAAGGGGTATATGTTGTTAGGTATATGTTTCGAAGTGGTTTGTGTTGTGAAGAATTAAAGTTGAGCTCATCTGGTCTTCAGAAGCTTGACATGGTTGGAAGCTTTATACAATTACAAAAGCTCAATTTAGATTTCTGCACCTCATTAACTACCCTGGACAAAGATTGTTTCTCTCACATGCCCAGCTTAATGCGTCTCTCTATGTGTGAGACAAGAGTCACTGATCTTTGGACGACTTCTGTTGCCCTGTCTAAACTTCCTTCACTTGTAGAACTTCGGTTTCAGAACTGTATGTGCTGTGAAGATACTGGCCCTTGCCCTTCTACCAATAAGTATGATTTTTATGTCCCTCACACTGATCATCTCACCGGACCAACTAGTGCTTGCTCCGGTCATCTGCAAACCTTAAGCTTATTGGACTTGTCATCAGATTCTGATTCTTCGAAAAAGGTATGTACGTAAAAGTGATGTCCATCTTGATTTTTATTCATTACAGGTGCATCTTTTGTTTTGATGATTATGATAGATGCAGCCCATATGTCGCTTTTAAATCACATGTCCTTAAATGGTATGAATTTATGAGCTATGTAAAACTATGCATGTGCAGTAATTAATTTACTAATACGTCATATTATATATGGAGTACAACAAATTTTTACCCATCTCTTATGACTTTAACAGGCTTTTTATGATGAGTCTGATGTACAAGATGGGTTTGACAAAAACCTCAGTGAAGGACTAGAAGTTGTATCTGCACGAAAGAAGTATATTTCACACCATCCTTCACCTTTATGCTTTGAGAAACATTATAGGGAGTTCCTGATTGCCTCCTTGCCACGATTGGAGGTTTTAGATAATATACCTATCCTAAAGAAAGACAAAAAACTAGCCCAAGTGGTATATTCAACATATTTTGAGCACTTGCCATATAGAAGACACCCACTAGAGAGTGTTTCTCGAATCCTTCATAACCGTGAAATAGCATCTGGTGGAACCCCTTTCCAGACTCCTTTGAAGTTGAAGAAAGCATCTCCCCATAGGAAGAATCAATGTAGTTTCTCGAGGTCTCTCTGTGCAGCCAAGCTAGGTGCCTCACCTTGGCCACATCTACAATCTCTCTCTAATACTAGTTGTCCTACAAATGAAGTGAGCAGGAGATTTCGTCCTAGACAGTTTGAGTATCATCCTTCAGATGCTAGCCTAATGGCTTTTGGAACTTTGGATGGAGAAGTGGTGGTGATAAACCATGAGAATGGGAAGAACTTTGCTTACATGCCACCCGTGGGAGCAAGGAATAGCATTTTGGGTCTTTGTTGGCTTAAAAAATACCCGTACAAGGTATGCCACATGCTTGAAAATTAAACTCTTGAGGAATACGCCCTCTATTCCCTACCTTTTGCATAATGATATTGTCGTGCATGTTTATTAATTTCTTCTTTGGCATATCTGCATATATATGATTTGTTATGCTGAGACTTGACAAGTCAATCTATTGGAAATAGGGCAAGTAATATGGGACAAGCGGAAGATAATTTTTATTTCTAAGCTTGTAATGCAAATAGATGAGCTATAAAATTGCTGTGTTGTATGTCAGGTGCTTGCTGGTTCTGACAATGGTATGTTGAGATTGTACGACATCAGTAACACTTCTAAAAAGAGTGGAGATTCCTGTTATGGTGGTGATTTTACCACTGCTGATAAGTTTGAGCAGTTGACTTCAGTTCATATTAACTCAACAGATGAAATGCTTCTTGTGAGTGGTTATACAAGAAATGTAGCCATGTATGATATGGTTGTGGGAAAGCGCTTACAGTTATTCAGTAATTTGCATGAAGAACCCATCAATGTTGCCAAGTTTTCCCATCTTTCTCCATTTTTGTTTGCAACTTCATCATTCGATCATGATGTTAAAATGTGGGATATTAGACAACGGGTTGTCCAACCTTGCTATACTGCTACTAGCTCAAGAGGCAATGTGATGGTCTGCTTTTCACCTGATGACCAATATCTGCTTGTATCAGCTGTTGATAATGAGGTATCTTCTGTTGTGTATTTTAGGTGTCTTTCTTTCTGAATAAAAAGTATGCTTATCTGAACCTATTGAAACTATTATGTCCTGTTTCATATATAAAGCACTCTAAACTAAATTTCAGTGTATTTTACAATAAATTCTCAGGTTAAGCAACTTTTGGCTGTTGATGGGAGACTGCACACAGATTTTGGCATAGCTTCAAGTGGTAGTTCTCATAACTACACTCGCTCATATTATATGAATGGAAGTGACTACATTATTTCTGGAAGCTCTGATGAACATGTTGTCCGCATATGCTGTTCTCAGACAGGAAGGCGACTAAGGGATGTTTATTTTGAGGTAATTCTTCAATAGTCCATCACTGATGAGTTAAATTATTTAATTATACATAGCATGGAGAGTCTTTTAGCTTGTTTAAAAACACTCTAATTTTTTAGTTTTTTCTTTTTGCCCCGATTTATTTGCAGGGGAATGGCTTGGACAAAGCAATGCTTGTGCAGTCCTTGAGGAGTGATCCTTTCAGGGTATATCCTCTTCATTTCCTTTTTCAACTGTTTTTTTTTTCCAGGCCTAAAAATTTGTAGATGCTACTAGCAGGAAGTGATTATCAATATTTATATATGACACAGTTCTGTTATGTTTATTTGGCAGTCTTTTAACATGAGTATTTTGGGATCTTACGCGCAATCAAATTCCAAGTGTGAAATAGTTAAGGTAATTTTGTTTCTGCAAGTTTTCTTCATTGTCATTGATGCCTTGATATGAAAGCATTCTTACTTTTAAAATTCTTTTTTCAGGTAAATTTGCTCTCATCCAGTGAGGACAGTGAAGAAAATCCCTACTTACAGCAGTCATCTTGTCCTTCCTTTAGCCTCGGTGGTTGATCCCCTGCAAATACCATATTTATATATGTACATCTGTTTCCAAGGTAAGAAATCTTCATCAGCTTGACTGCATCTTATATATATATATATATATATGAGGAAATCAGTAAATATAACATATAACTTGCATACATTTATAAGTGTAAAAACTTTGTATTTGTAGACGAAGTTTGCACGCAATGTTGGTTTTGGAAGACACGGCAAGGTTGGTATTGAGCAGGGCCACCTTGGAGATTTTGGTCTGTTTTAAAGTTGCATATTATTCCTTCGGACATTATTATGAGTCATCATAATACTATCTGGATCGATGAAAAGAGCTATCATAGTAATGGTGTGATGGATAGGTACATAATTGCAGTTCAATCAAAGGTTATGAAATGCTTTCATTCTTCAATCCCAAAAGTATCCATTCTATGTCAAATAACCCCTAGACAGAGGATATATGCTCTCCTCGTCTGAAGGTACTGCGAGATGATATTATAGACATACAAGTGTCCCAAATTCGATTTTGGTCAGATTACAAATAGCAGATTTGTAAACTTAGAAGAATCTTTTTTCACACTCAAGCCTCATCAATACACCCTCCACAAAACCATCTCTTTAACCTTCTCATAATCAACCGCTATCTATTGCAAAGCTTATTCTTTTACTGTTACATGGATATGTTATGGGGCGTCCAAGCATAAATGGTTTTAATTTGTGAATGGAGGAAATACATTGCTAAAAAACTTTGGGGCGATCATAATTCTGGCCTTCTGGGAAGCTTTGTATTGTTGTTGGACATAATCAGGGTGGCAATAATCGGAAAGATTGATGGGCATGTCTCAGGTGTTCTATTGTAATGATAGTGTGGATATCTTTCGGATGTTGAAAAATCTAGTGTTAAAAACTTTTATGCACAATACCATGCATTACCATAATATTCACATTTTTTTAAGCTCAGCAGTTAATAAAGGTACAATAGTTTAATTCAATTCAAGTCTATTTCGATCACTATCTCAGAAGAGAGCAAGGGGAAGACTTCCTGTCATCCTATGCATGTTTGATGTTTACGAAGCCACATGTACTATATTTATAACGTTTCAGAAACAGCCTTGCAACACTCACAAATACCGTGTGTCAACAGAGGCGTTGCATTATGCTACACTGCTACAGCCTTGCAAAACTCACTAAAACTGTGTACCAACGGCGGCTTGTACTGTGCTATATTACCCGGCACTAGTGCACGACTGCTCGGTCTGCCACAACTCTGTAGCTTGGTTGCGCACAGATGGAAGGGTGAAACCGTGGAGCCATCATTTTTAATGATTAAGCCGTCAGACGCTAATCATTTTGTGGACTACCTATTTAACCCTTTTTTACTGCAAAGGGACACTTCACACGATGCGCAGCAAACAAGGTTTGGCCGTAGTTGTAGACAACAGACACATCTTCACCTTACGTGCGATAGTAGTTGGTTGTATGATAGCTGTATACTTGTATAGTATCGAAGATTCTAAGTAGCAACATTTGCATGCAATAACAGGCAACAGCTGCAATAAATTCATATGTTAGCGAACAGAAGCACCAAATACATATATATACATAACCTAGGGACCACAATCAATTTAAGTCTAGTATTTTGTGTTGTCATATTACACGTGATTGCACCATGAAATTTTGCGACAATCTTAATTCACACCTAACTGAATTTAATGACGCTTCTAACTTCATGTTTATCTTTGTTCATCAGATACTATGTCTCAAAAAATTGAGCCCATATGAAATATTTCTAAAGGAATCCAGCTATGTATCAAGATTATCATACACTACCAAACAAGTGAAAGTAAGGTATTGGTTAATGGTTGTACCTTGAATGGTATGGAAGAAATGAGAATTATCTTCATATGTATTGATCGAACCTGAGGTTTGCGTATATTGTACCTTTAAAAAGACCATAAACTATTACCAAGTAATATTTCTTTTTAATATTGGGAGCCACAGGGACGAGTGGTGAGAATTGATTTCAGGATCTTCTAGAACTAATTGAAAAAACAATTATAACAATTGAGCTATCCCTCATTCTCAAAACCCCATAAAAAATAGCAGGCATCCTCAACATCTGAGTACATGCAACATTAATTAACTAGGGGTCCTCTCCTAACTCCTAAACAAAAGATTAATTTGCACCTCCTGATGTCTAGCCACGTGCTGAATGAAATGGATTCACCACTTTAACGTTTTCTCGCAGCTATATATACCCTTTAAGAAGTGCTGCAGCAACAACATAACACAGCCTTTCATCTCCAAGCGTATATATTAAGTGACTAGTTAACTACTTCAACATAAAAGTAATAATTTGTGAAGGTGCNACTTTGTATTTGTAGACGAAGTTTGCACGCAATGTTGGTTTTGGAAGACACGGCAAGGTTGGTATTGAGCAGGGCCACCTTGGAGATTTTGGTCTGTTTTAAAGTTGCATATTATTCCTTCGGACATTATTATGAGTCATCATAATACTATCTGGATCGATGAAAAGAGCTATCATAGTAATGGTGTGATGGATAGGTACATAATTGCAGTTCAATCAAAGGTTATGAAATGCTTTCATTCTTCAATCCCAAAAGTATCCATTCTATGTCAAATAACCCCTAGACAGAGGATATATGCTCTCCTCGTCTGAAGGTACTGCGAGATGATATTATAGACATACAAGTGTCCCAAATTCGATTTTGGTCAGATTACAAATAGCAGATTTGTAAACTTAGAAGAATCTTTTTTCACACTCAAGCCTCATCAATACACCCTCCACAAAACCATCTCTTTAACCTTCTCATAATCAACCGCTATCTATTGCAAAGCTTATTCTTTTACTGTTACATGGATATGTTATGGGGCGTCCAAGCATAAATGGTTTTAATTTGTGAATGGAGGAAATACATTGCTAAAAAACTTTGGGGCGATCATAATTCTGGCCTTCTGGGAAGCTTTGTATTGTTGTTGGACATAATCAGGGTGGCAATAATCGGAAAGATTGATGGGCATGTCTCAGGTGTTCTATTGTAATGATAGTGTGGATATCTTTCGGATGTTGAAAAATCTAGTGTTAAAAACTTTTATGCACAATACCATGCATTACCATAATATTCACATTTTTTTAAGCTCAGCAGTTAATAAAGGTACAATAGTTTAATTCAATTCAAGTCTATTTCGATCACTATCTCAGAAGAGAGCAAGGGGAAGACTTCCTGTCATCCTATGCATGTTTGATGTTTACGAAGCCACATGTACTATATTTATAACGTTTCAGAAACAGCCTTGCAACACTCACAAATACCGTGTGTCAACAGAGGCGTTGCATTATGCTACACTGCTACAGCCTTGCAAAACTCACTAAAACTGTGTACCAACGGCGGCTTGTACTGTGCTATATTACCCGGCACTAGTGCACGACTGCTCGGTCTGCCACAACTCTGTAGCTTGGTTGCGCACAGATGGAAGGGTGAAACCGTGGAGCCATCATTTTTAATGATTAAGCCGTCAGACGCTAATCATTTTGTGGACTACCTATTTAACCCTTTTTTACTGCAAAGGGACACTTCACACGATGCGCAGCAAACAAGGTTTGGCCGTAGTTGTAGACAACAGACACATCTTCACCTTACGTGCGATAGTAGTTGGTTGTATGATAGCTGTATACTTGTATAGTATCGAAGATTCTAAGTAGCAACATTTGCATGCAATAACAGGCAACAGCTGCAATAAATTCATATGTTAGCGAACAGAAGCACCAAATACATATATATACATAACCTAGGGACCACAATCAATTTAAGTCTAGTATTTTGTGTTGTCATATTACACGTGATTGCACCATGAAATTTTGCGACAATCTTAATTCACACCTAACTGAATTTAATGACGCTTCTAACTTCATGTTTATCTTTGTTCATCAGATACTATGTCTCAAAAAATTGAGCCCATATGAAATATTTCTAAAGGAATCCAGCTATGTATCAAGATTATCATACACTACCAAACAAGTGAAAGTAAGGTATTGGTTAATGGTTGTACCTTGAATGGTATGGAAGAAATGAGAATTATCTTCATATGTATTGATCGAACCTGAGGTTTGCGTATATTGTACCTTTAAAAAGACCATAAACTATTACCAAGTAATATTTCTTTTTAATATTGGGAGCCACAGGGACGAGTGGTGAGAATTGATTTCAGGATCTTCTAGAACTAATTGAAAAAACAATTATAACAATTGAGCTATCCCTCATTCTCAAAACCCCATAAAAAATAGCAGGCATCCTCAACATCTGAGTACATGCAACATTAATTAACTAGGGGTCCTCTCCTAACTCCTAAACAAAAGATTAATTTGCACCTCCTGATGTCTAGCCACGTGCTGAATGAAATGGATTCACCACTTTAACGTTTTCTCGCAGCTATATATACCCTTTAAGAAGTGCTGCAGCAACAACATAACACAGCCTTTCATCTCCAAGCGTATATATTAAGTGACTAGTTAACTACTTCAACATAAAAGTAATAATTTGTGAAGGTGCAATAACCCATAATCACTAAAGAAAGATGAAACTTAATATTGCAACCCTGGCAATTATTATACTCGTCCTAGTCTCAACTTTGGTTAATCCATCTATGGTTCTTGCTGACGAAATCCAGCCCAACACAGGTACGTACCTAGTTTCCTCGAAAACTTATTGATCTGGTGTGTTTGTGTCATCACTTTGGTGTATACCTTAGCTTACTACTATAAGAACATGGCTAAAGTAATTTTCGCAGCTGATCCATGGATGTTAGCTAACTTAGTTGTAAGTTTAAAGTGAGGGCCGGATACTTAAAAACCGGTTTTGCATATGCACCAAAGTTCACCTATGTAGGCTTTCATAGGATCGAACACGTACAAAATTTCATGTGTCTTAATTTACATTCTAACTAAGGCTCTTGGTACAAAGCATTGTTGAAGGCTCCGAAGATTTAACATTTAAAATACGAGCAATTGATCTTTATTCATTTATTTAACATTTAAACAACGTACTATATCAAATATCAAGTACTTATTATATCAACTCTATACGTTTTCTTTCTTATTAAAGGCCGAAAGCTTAAAATCTGTGAACTTTCTAATGCAGGTTTAGAGTGTGGCTCCAAGTGTGGGTTACGATGCAGTAAAGCAGGACACGATGCCTGTATGACATTTTGCATAAAGTGTTGCCAGAAGTGCCGTTGTGTTCCATCAGGGACTTACGGTAACAAACACGAATGCCCTTGTTACAGAGACATGAGGAACTCCAAGGGCGGACCCAAGTGTCCTTAAGATCCAATTCATATTACAAGTATTAGAATTTACAACTTCTGAACCCCGGCGTTCCTTTAAGTTGTCTCAGAATATCTGTTGTATTGTTGGTATCGTTTAAGTCAGCAATGTGACAACTAAATCTGGATGTACCCGAGCAAAGATACTTCTTAGTATAATTATGTTGTATTGCATGTCGCACTCAATACTCATGAATAAAAAAACCTTGGTGTCAAGAGGACATCAATTTTAAGCATTTGTAGTTTTGTTTAATAGTACGTAAATCTAATGGTATAGATGTATCATGTGTGAGTGATATACTCATTAACTTTGTTATCAGAAGCTCATTAAATAGCTGAGACCTTAGCTAAACTCATTGTTAGGAAGTTAACCATGTAACTATGTAAGTTGACAAAATCAAGGTTCTCAACTGCTGCTAATATAATCAAGAAATCAGCCTTTCCTAGCATGATAAGCTGCTTGTAGGTTTCTCAGATACTGAAGAAGCTTATTAGCCTGCAAAACGAAAAAACAAAGCTTGAATTATACATGGTTTTTATCATCATCGATCAATCGATAAACAATTTGTCGAATTTATGCATTTGAATTAGCAAGCTTTTATCATCATTGCCAATTGCTCTAAACCTTTATGGTGTGTGCATGTGGCCTCGCGCTTTGTGTGGCGTTGAAGAACTACAAAAGCTAATGACATACCCCAAGTTGATCACAGCTACAAGTCTTAAGGACTTTGGTATCAGTAATTCAGTATCGCCGACCCCAACTAATTAGCTAATTAAACTATTTACAATCTTTTAAGCTAGTATATATGGAGTATTAAACAAAAAGGATCGAGCATCGTACCTTTTCCTTGGCTCTGGCAGTCCCAGACTTGGACAAGATGACTAGTGGTGGCACAGCTCCTTCCTCCAACACTCTCCTGCAGTATCTATTACTGTCTACAACAAAATGCACCAGTGCTGCAGCAGCATTCTCTTTTCCCCTTGGTGAGCCCAACTCAATTGCCTCAACTAGAAGGCTTATTCCTCCTGCTTCAGCTATCACCTTCCTCCCTTCCGGATTTGAAGCTAAGTTCGCCAACACAACTACTGCCCTGTCAACCATCCCCGTTGCAGGATCCATCAAGTCTATCAGATGTTTTACAGCACCTGATCTCACCATTTCCACTCGATTCTCGGTACATGTAGACAAGTAAAACAATGCAGTGGCAGCATCCTTTTTACCACGCGGTGAACCATTCCCTAACAATTCCACCAATGGACCTATAGCCCCTGCATTTCCTATCTTAATCTTGTTTTCTTCGAATATTGATAAGCTATAAAGAGTTGCAGCTGCATTTTCCTGAGCCTCAGAGATTCCTGTCTTAAGGACATGGATCAATCCCTCAATTGCCTCGGCTTTTACAATGTTGACCTTGTTGTTGTTGCTGATGGACAAGTTCAGTAAGGCTGTTACTGCTTGTTCTTGAATTTTTTGGTCCGGAGAATGAAGGAGCTCAACTAAAGGGCTAATAGCCCCACAGCTCGCTATCAAGATTTGGTTATCCAAGTTCTTGGCTAGCACTCGGAGCTCAGAGGTTGCTTCTCTAACAATCTCAAGTGAAGTGCTTTTTAGATTCTCTACTAGTTCTCTCACATGAGACTCAAGACCTGTCGTATAAGCTTCTCGAGCTTTATTAGTGTTTGATGTAGATATGATAACAGGTGTTAGTGTCATCGCCTGAAGCCGGGCTTTGTAATTGGATCGTTTTCGATGTTCCTTTTGCTGAGTGTTTGGTGCTGATGCAGATTCATCTTCATGTGCTGTCACCTTGACTGTATCTTTAATGACATTGGCTTCTGATAAACTGTCAAGTTGCTGTTTAAAATCTTCTTCAGCCTTTTGTTCACCTAAATCAGTGTATGAAACCATTGTTGACTGCACAATGGTGTTTAAGGGTCTTCTTCTAAGCTTCTATGTTTGTATTGTGCGCATATTCTGTACATGAAAAAGAGTCAGAAAAGTGAATGAAGCAGGAAGCCAGTAAGCCTCTTTCTTGCCTTAGAAGAACGAGCATATATATAACTGTATTCAGTGCCGTGGTTTTTAAGATTAACATCATACCGAGTAACAGGCAAAATTTTCATGGTGTTTATCAATCCTCTATTTATACAAAGGAAGGAAAGGACAGACTAGCATGAGTCAGTTTTGACATTTCATTAGATCGTTGCAATTTCAGTTCAACAGGACATTTCATTAGATCGTTGCAATTTCAGTTCAACAGTGAACTTAGCTAGAAAAGGACGGCCCTGTTCATGATCCATGTGTTCAGATTGAAATTAAACGGATTAAAGAGAATGAATAAAAGGTCTATTGTATCACTTTTTTTTGTGAATTAAGACCTTATGTAGGCCGAAAGTTTTAAACATGATACCTTAACGTTGAAACCCTGCAAAAAAAATGTGTTGCGCCTTCTTTGACTTGCGCGTGCAAAACTTTGAGGTTTCTCGTAACAGTCACATCTTTTGTGGGTAATGGGAGTAAATGTGAGGTGATCTAGAGTGAAAGAGGAGTTACTTACAAAGAACGTGCAACACACACACGTAAGGTCAACACCCGTAAATTGAATTATTTTCGTGGATTTTAACATTAACGTTTCCATTTTAAAAACTTCCTGTATGAGATCTTAATTCACAAAAAGCCTCTATAGGGGTTGTCCTCGGCCTCGTCTTATTTTCACCCCGCTTTTTTTACCATGTGCTTTGGACCACCATAGAACTCCCCACAATCAATTTCGGCCCCCAAAGACCTCTTATGATCCCTCTTATGGTCTTTTTTGCAGATGGGAGAAAATGGTTCTTAAGAGAACCATCTAGAACCTTGTTACCATCCCTCTAAAGACCTTTACAACCCAAATCTCGTGGTCTAGGGTCATATGTATATTGACCATACAAGCACCCTAGAAAATCTATGACAGTTTTTTTTATGGGACCCCTGAACCTAAAAAAATAGAGGATGATAATCTTTATTTCAGGCCTTCACAGGGGCCATCCTGCCTGTCGTTTTTTCGCCCCATTTTTTTTACCACGTGCTATGGAACACCTTAGGACTCCTCACGATTAGACCTCTTATGATCCCTCTTCTGGAAAAAAGGGAAAAGCAACCTCCTACGGAATTGTCTAAAACCTTGTTGTCATCCCTCTTATGACCTTTGCACCCTGAATCTCTAAGCCTAGGCTCATATTTTTACCATACGGGCACTTCGGACAATTTTCAACATTTCTTTTTCTGGACCTCGGAATTCAAAAACAATGGATAATAGCCTTTATTTTAGGCCTTCGGAGGGACCGCCCCAGACCCCATCCCTTTTTCGCCCCATTTTTTTACCACCCGCTATGAAACACCACAGGACTCCTCATGATCGGTTTCAGCCCCTAAAGACCTCTTTTGATCCCTCTTATGGCCTCTTCCAAGACGGGAAGAATAGCCTCAAATGGAACCATCTAAAACCATGCTATCATCCCTCTTATGACCTTTTCACTCCAAATCGCTTGGTTTAGGTTCATATTTTTACCATATGGTCACCCCCAACAATTTTCAGCATTTATTTTTCTGGACCCCTTAACTCTAAAAAATAGTGGATAATAGCATTTGTTTTAAGTCTCCGAAGTGACCGTCCCGAGCCCCGTCCTTTTTTCGTCCCGTTTTTTTACCACCTGCTGTGGACTACCACAGAACTTCCCAAGATCGGTTTCGGCCCTTAAAGACCTCTTTTGATCCCTCTTATGGCCTTTTCCGGAGAAGGGAAGAATAGCCTCAAGCGGTACCGTTTAAAACCTTGCTATTATCCCTCTCATGACATTTTCACCCTGAATCAATTGGTCTGGGTTAATATTTTTATCATATGGGCACCTCAGACAGTTTTCGGCAGTTTATTTTTCGGGACCCTGGAACCCATAAACAATGGATAATAGCCTTTGCTTTAGGCCTCCAGAAGGGCCGTCCCGGGCCTTGTTATTTTTTCGTCCCGTTTTTGTTACCATGTGCTATGGACCACCACAAGACTCCCCACGATCGATTTCGGCCCGTAAAGACCTCTTTTGATCCCTCTTATGGCCTCTTCCTAAGAAGGGAAAAACAGCCTGAAACGGAACCGTCTAAAACTTTGCTATCATCCTTCTTATGACCATATATCCCGAATCGATTAGTCTGGGTTAATATTTTTATCATACGGGCACCCCGGATAATTTTCGACAGTTTTTTTCCCGGGACCCCAGAACCTCAAAAAACAGTGGATAATGGCCTTTGTTTTAGGCCTCCAGAGGGGCCATCCCGGGCCTCATCATTTTTTCGCCCTGTTTTTTTTACCATTTGCTATGGAGCACCACATGACTCCCCACGATCGGTATCGACTCCTAAAGACCTCTTATAATCCCTCTTATGTCCTCTTCCATATAAGGGAAAAAATAGCCTCATATAGAACCGTCTAAAACCTTGTTATCATCCCTCTTATGACGTTTTCACCCCGCGTCGCTTGGTCTAGGTTAATATTTTTACCTTACGGGCGCTCAGGAAAATTTTCGATAATTTTTTTTTCGTGACCCCAAAACCTCAAAAAACTGTGGATAGTAGCCTTACTTTTAGGCATCCGGTGGGCCGTCCCAGGCCTCATCAGTTTTTCGCCCCTTTTTTTTACTACCTGCTATGAACCATCACAGGACTCCCCACGATCGGTTTCAACCCTTAAAGACCTCTTATGATACCTTTTATGGCCTCTTCTAGAGAAGGGAAAAACAATTTCATATAGAACCGTCTAAAACCTTGTTATCATCCCTCTTATGACCTTTTCACCCCGTATTGCTTGGTCTGGGTTTATATTATTACCTTACGGGCACCCTGAACAATTTTCGACAATTTTTTTTTTCGGCACCCCGGAACCCAAAAAAACAGTAGATAATAGCCTTTGTTTTAGGTATTCGAAGGGGTCGTCCCGGGCTCCGTCCTTTTTTCGCTCTATTTTTTTACCACTTTCTATGGACAACCACAGGACTCCCCATGATCGGTTTCGACCCCTAAAGACCCCATATTATCCCTCTTATGGCCTCTTCTAGAGAAGGGAAAAAGAGACTCATATTGAACCGTCTAAAACCTTGTTATCGTCCCTGTTATTACCTTATCACCCCGAATCACTTGGTCTGAGTTCAAATTTTTACCTTACGAGCACCCTGTACAATTTTCGACAACTTTTTTCGGGGACCCCGAAACCCCAAAAAACAGTGGATAATAGTCTTTGTTTTAGACCTCCGGAGGGGCCGTCTTAGGCCCCGCCATTTTTTCGCCTTGTTTTTTTTTAACCACCTACTATGGACCACCACAGGTCCCCACAATTGGTTTCAGCCCTTAAAGACCTCTCATGATCCCTCTTATGGCCTCTTTAAGAAAAGGGAAAAACAGCCTCATATAAAACCGTCTAAAACCTTGTTATCATTTCTCTTATTGCCTTTTCACCCCGAATCGCTTTGTCTGGGTTAATATTTTTACCTTACAGGCACCCCGGACAATTTTCGGCAATTTTATTTCCGGGACTTCGGAACCCCAAAAAACAGTGGATAATAACCTTTGTTTTAGGCTTCCGAAGGAGTCGTCCTAGGTCCCGTCATTCTTTCGCCTAGTTTTTTTTACCACCTGCTATGGACCACAACAAGATTCCCCACGATCGGTTTCGACCCCTGACCTTGTGATCCCTCTACCAAGAATGTATGAATTCACGATCCCTTGATCATTCTCACTATCTCGTTACCTTACAAAGAAGGTGCAACAAGCGCGTAAGGTCAACGCCACTAAATTGAATTATTTTCGCGGATTTTAACATTAAGGTTTCAATTTTAAAACCTTTCTATATGAAGGGTCTTAATTCCAAAAAATGATTAAAAAGTTATTTTTCACAAGTTTGACATAAAAAAAGTTCTCTACTAGCAAAGAGTCCTAATGTAAATACATAGCCTTGCAATTCAAGTATTGTAGCTCATAACACCCAGAATTAAACCAAAAAAATCAAGATTCAATCAAATTGAATAGCAATAAACTGGAAAAGCCACGGAACAATTTGGTCTCAATAAAACAGTAACATGAAGACAACAAAAAAATCAACTCTGCAAGCTATGCCATTTTAAGTCATTACTTAATGAACCTAAAATAATGATGTCAATTTTAACAAACGGCAACGAAATCTTAATTACAACAATGATCGAAATATATACTGTAATACACAAGAACATACAGATATCATAATTAATGTGTATTCGTACCAAAACATCTCAAAGTTGAAATAAGGAACGAACAAAACAAAAGGAAAGCAGAACAAACATACCTGAATTTCGAAGATGAACACAAAAGCGAAACTGGCAAAATCGAGTATAAGAATTCAGAAAATGAAGAACATATACTACATAACATGCTTTTTTGATGAATGGTATTGGTATGAATTCTTACTCAAATACGTCGAAATATGCCGTGTATGTTGATCTTCGTTTTCTCATTTCTTTGACAAATTTAGGCTTATATAACTTTCATATGTTGTAGTACTATATTTGCCTGACTTTTGACCATTCACAAAATCAACATCAAATAAACTACTACAGGGAAAAGGCAAGACTAAGACTACTTAAATAAATAAATAAATAAATAATTTTCATATGTGGTAATGATGTTGCTTGTTATACTGTCTTTGTAAAAATTGATGAAGTGAATGTTGGAATTTCTTGGATTATAAGTTGGGAGAGGAAGAAAATTCTATATATGGTCCCTCCACAAGAACTTTTTATTTCTTTCTTGAAAATTATTCCATACAACTTGTATAAAATTAAGTTGAAGTGGAACTACTAAAAGTTGATTGCTTTCCTAATTAAGTTCCTATTATCAAGAGTATTGGTAAAAAAAAAACGGTCCAAACTGTATAGTTTGAAGAAAATTGCATCCCAAAGCTTCTCATCACATTCAAAGAGTTCAATTCAACGTAAGTCAATTCTCATTTGATAAAAACAAATTAAACTTCTATTAATTTTACAAACTTGAACATTTTTCTTTTCAAACAAAACAATTATTTATCTATTTAATGTTTTACTAGTCGATGAGTAATTCGGATGAGTAATTCGGATCTTTACCTCTTTACGATTAAAGATAAGTTGCATTTCTATGTCAATCAAACAATGATTAAATGGAACTAAAACTCTAGTGTGAATGTGGAATATTGTTCATTTATAAAGATATGCTTCGTTCGCAAGTTATTATACCATGTCATCTGTAGGAGTATCACCAGGCTTCCACGTACTTATTTTTGACTTTTAGGCAATGGGGGGAAGGAAATAGAGTAGGAATTGACATCATCAATTATATCATCACACGTTAATGAAAAGAAGCTGGTGACCTTTCTCTTGACTACAAAGGAGTCAATGACAAACGTCTTTCCTCAAAAAATTGAATAAAAATAAAAAATGCAAAAAAGCCTTTACATTCAGAGTCCTCTGTTCTTCTGCTTATACTATCTCTGACTGCTAGGTCATCTCCCACCCTAAAACAAGTCAATCCCCACAGGCCACCAAAAAATTTACAGTATTTAATCAGATATTCTATCATCAATAAATTATTTCATATATCATCATATTGATATACAAAGTAAATATACAGAGAAATATATATTACCTTGTTACATAGATACAGTCGAGTATTTACATGTTTTCAGTCGAGTATTCACATTCAAACATGTAAATACCTGAAAGTTTCAGGGATAACAAAGATCTGCATAAATTGCAAAACTATAGGTTCTGTCATCTATTCGAAAATACTATAAGAACTTACCTACAAAATCAAGACGGGTGATAGTCTATAGTTACATAGAGACATCGTTTAAATCAAGGGCATTTCCCTTGTTAATTTGGCATAAAAGAAAATTTTGTATATTTCGTTTAGGTTGTCCGTAGATAACAAAAAGAAAATAAGATTCTTAAATTTTGAAGAGTAAAAGAGAATTAACTCATTATTTGTTTACAATGGCTGGAGTTCTTGCTCAGGAACAATAGTTTGGCTGTCAACAGGCTTGTATTGTATTGTAGTTTGCTGCCTCCATTTCGAAATGAACCAAACCCCATAAACAGATAACCCCAACATCAATGTAAGAATAACCGCCATAACAATTAGCAAATAATGTTGTTGCCACCAACTCCTGCAGCATCCCCAAAGAATCAGATTATGGCAAGCAAAAACTACAATGAAATTTTCTCACAAGAAAAGAAAAACATTTGGCCTACAATGAAATTGCACAGCTGAACAGGGAGCTCAAAGTCAACAATATGACAGCTAGAGGTTAGGACGCTGTTTTCTATCAAATTAGCACTCAACAAGCTAAATCATGAATGACAAATGAGAATGAGCAGTTGAGCATGCTTCGATGTACAACAGAATTTAGAACAAGGTATCAATAGTTAAGATGAAAACCTTATGCAAGTATAAAAGTGAACTATTCTAAGTTTCAACTGTTCAGAAATTACAGAATCAGTGCCTTCGTAGTAGCAGAGTCAAACCACAACAAATTTGGCAGCGCCGAGATGCATATACAAGCATGCTAATTACAAAGAGAAAAGGACATGGAATAATAAAGCCAAGCAATAGATATCATGAAAACTGAAAGAAAAAAAAAGCCAATTTACTGTTTCATAGCCGGCTCAATCTTCCAATTGGCCAACTTATAACTGCCAAATGTGTCAGGAAGTTGGACATTATGTTCCTGTAAATGAGCAATTATGTGCTGCACAAATGAGGATCAAGTTAGTACATAATTGATCTACTCTCAAACTTCTTTCTCTGATTAACTCTTTTATCAAGGACAACCTACCATTGCAGTCGCATATGATATACACTTGGCAGATTTTTCAGGATAGATGCCCCATGTTATCAGGGAACCGTTCCCAGAAGAAGTCAAATTTAATAAACGAACCTGAAGAAACCAACAGAAATGGTGTTTAACTAATCACCCAATACACGAGCCAACAGCAAAAAAAATTAAATGGTATTTGAGTTCAAATTATGTTCTTGTACTCCCATTGCACATTTTGCTTTGAAATGATGGACCAAAAGAAAATTATTTCTGTAATGCAAATACTCAGTAGATTTTTCAGTAAATAAAGCTCTTGGTGCAACGAGATGTAGTTCTTAAACCCTCTGAAGTGCAAGTCTAGTAAGATTTAGAATCCACATATCTTAGCTCCTTTAATAACATTGTGGTTCACAAAATAACTTTTAGCTAAATTTTACCTGCGATATTTTTACTTCCAACTCTTTAGCAATAAGGCCCGATAGCTCTGATACACGAGGCCTCAAATCGGAGTTTTTGATGCTCAAAGACATATCAAATGTGATGAATCCAACTTTTGTATTTCCTGAAATGAAGGCATTGAAAAAGAACATTAACAGACAAAGAATTATGTAAAGCGCATAATTGGTAGTTCACAGGATGTTTCGGAAAAAAAGCTTAACTTTTTTTTTTTTTTTTTTTTTTTTTTTTAAAATTCATCTTTGTTGATGNAACAAGCTAAATCATGAATGACAAATGAGAATGAGCAGTTGAGCATGCTTCGATGTACAACAGAATTTAGAACAAGGTATCAATAGTTAAGATGAAAACCTTATGCAAGTATAAAAGTGAACTATTCTAAGTTTCAACTGTTCAGAAATTACAGAATCAGTGCCTTCGTAGTAGCAGAGTCAAACCACAACAAATTTGGCAGCGCCGAGATGCATATACAAGCATGCTAATTACAAAGAGAAAAGGACATGGAATAATAAAGCCAAGCAATAGATATCATGAAAACTGAAAGAAAAAAAAAGCCAATTTACTGTTTCATAGCCGGCTCAATCTTCCAATTGGCCAACTTATAACTGCCAAATGTGTCAGGAAGTTGGACATTATGTTCCTGTAAATGAGCAATTATGTGCTGCACAAATGAGGATCAAGTTAGTACATAATTGATCTACTCTCAAACTTCTTTCTCTGATTAACTCTTTTATCAAGGACAACCTACCATTGCAGTCGCATATGATATACACTTGGCAGATTTTTCAGGATAGATGCCCCATGTTATCAGGGAACCGTTCCCAGAAGAAGTCAAATTTAATAAACGAACCTGAAGAAACCAACAGAAATGGTGTTTAACTAATCACCCAATACACGAGCCAACAGCAAAAAAAATTAAATGGTATTTGAGTTCAAATTATGTTCTTGTACTCCCATTGCACATTTTGCTTTGAAATGATGGACCAAAAGAAAATTATTTCTGTAATGCAAATACTCAGTAGATTTTTCAGTAAATAAAGCTCTTGGTGCAACGAGATGTAGTTCTTAAACCCTCTGAAGTGCAAGTCTAGTAAGATTTAGAATCCACATATCTTAGCTCCTTTAATAACATTGTGGTTCACAAAATAACTTTTAGCTAAATTTTACCTGCGATATTTTTACTTCCAACTCTTTAGCAATAAGGCCCGATAGCTCTGATACACGAGGCCTCAAATCGGAGTTTTTGATGCTCAAAGACATATCAAATGTGATGAATCCAACTTTTGTATTTCCTGAAATGAAGGCATTGAAAAAGAACATTAACAGACAAAGAATTATGTAAAGCGCATAATTGGTAGTTCACAGGATGTTTCGGAAAAAAAGCTTAACTTTTTTTTTTTTTTTTTTGTTATTTGTTAAAATTCATCATTGTTGATGACGAAAAATTGAAGATATAGGCATAACAGCATAAAACCTTTCTTATGCATTAAATGAGCGAACTCCATATTTTAAGAATGATAAACCAAAGTCCGTATGTGGATCTTGGTGTCCAATATCATCTTTTATAATAAATAACTTACTACAGTGCTCATGAATGTAATTGAAAATGACAAAAACTATAGCAGAAATATAATTGGTTATAATAAATTACATTCCTACTATAGTAAATGATTTCAACACTAGAGCAAATGATATTGGACACCACGATTCACATACGGATATTGGTTTATCAAACCTCAATTATAGGACCCTTAGCACCAAGAATCCAAGATGATATTTGACCCCATGATCCACATATGGTTATTGGTTAATCAAACCTCGATACAGGACCATGGCACAAAGATGTAACTCAAGGAAACCAACAATCTATGAAAAACAAAAACTTCTAGGTTCTGGAGTTTCCATGTTTCGCCTTGAAACTCTTCGAAAACGTTTCTAAAACTTAATTTAAATTGGAAACGTTTCCCATATGAGAAAACATTAAGTGATGTTAAAAAAAGTGTTCGGAAACTTTGCGACTTACGTACAAGCATTTCCTAATGTCTTAGAGTTGAGTACCCAAATCATAATCTTCTCATGACCGGGCTCACATATGTAGATTACATTTTTATCAGTTACCTCGAAAACTTCGAAAAAAGGTATTTCTTGCTTTCCCAAGAAAGTGTCATTAGCATTTTAGTTGTTTTCAATCGTCAAGGGCCTTCCCCTGTTACCCTTGTTACGAAAGTCAACAAGTAAATTTTTAGGCCAATATTTTTTGAAACCCTAGAACCTTCGAAAAATATGACTTATAGCCTTTGTTTCGGCTTTTGGAGGACCTTGAGAGTTGAGACACTGTGTCTCGTTTCCTTCTCAAATTTGACGAACTTGTTTTTTATAACTTTAGGGTGCCCCACGATCGTTTTTAACCTCTAAAAACTTATTATGTTCTCTTTTAGAGGGTTCCCGAAAAAAGGGCACCCTTTCGAACCCCGACAAGTTGACCAAGTGTCTTCTTTTGCCCTAGGTGCATCATGTAGAATTTTTGGCAATTTTTATCCCGAGACCACAGAACCTCTAAAAACTGTGAATTATAGCCTTTTTTTTTGTTTTCGGAGAGTTATCTAGTCCTTTTTTGTCCCATGCTCGATTTCAACCTCTAAAAGATTATAATCTTCCCTCTTTACAGAATTTCCGAAGGATACATGAATAAATAATGCAAAGATCATATATAACATATCAAATTGTTGAGCCCCAACCCAAAAACATTAAAATTTAACACTCTTAACATGCACTATGTCAATAAAGCACACAAACTAAGTACCTACTTTCAGCATTTTGAAACTTGGCCACTCGGATACACTTAAGAAACTCTTCGAAAACATTTTGAAACTTAATACAAAAATCTGAAATGTTTCCCATAGGAGGAAACTTCATATGATGTTAAATAAAGTGTTTCAGAAATGTTGTGACTTACATAGAAACATTTCATAATGTCCACGAGTTAAGTACCCGATTTATAATCATCCTATGACCAAGCTCACAGGCCCAAGTTCATATTCTCCGAATTCCCACGAAAACCTCGAAAAAGGGTATTTCTTGCTCTCCCGGTACCATAAATTAACTTTCTAGATGATTTCAACTATCTAGGGGCCCTTCCCTATATTGAAGATTAAAATTCAAAATTTTAGGCCAATATTTTTTTGGGTCCCAAGATTCCTGAAATGCATGATTTATAGCATTTGTTTCCGGTATTAGGAGGGCCTTCCAAGCTCCGTCTGTTTTCACCCTAAATTTCACTCACTTGATTTTAATAACCTTGGGATGACACATGATTGTTTTTAGCCTCAAAAAACTTATTACGTTCTCTCTTTAGAGGATTCTCGATAAAAGAGCACACTTGTCTTTTTTGTTATGCTGGAACCTTGTGACCTTTCTTTTAGTTGTCTTTCTTTAGTTGTCTGAAGGCCCTTTTTTGACCCTGAGAACACCATATAAAATTTTTGGCAAATTTTTTTGGGACCTCAGCCGTGACATTGTGAATTATAGCTTTCGTTTTTTGCTTTTGGACGCCTATGGGCTTGTTTCGTTCCTGTGTTTCTCCCACGTGTTGTTGGTGACCTTAAAGGAAGTCTTCTAGTCTCCCACTCTGTTTCATCTTCAAAAAACTTATTACCCTCAATTTTCAGACAATTTTCGTAAAAGAGACTCGTCTTATAACTTTTTAAACCCTAAAAAGCTGCTCGGGAGCCTCTTTTAACCATAGGGACACATTGCAATAATTTTGACATTTTTTTTTTGGGATCCCGAACCCCTAAAATGTGTGAATTATAACCTTCGTTTTCGGCTTCCAAAGGGCTTTCCCACGCCTTGTCTTCTTTTTCGCCCTACTTTTTCACCACGTATTGTACGTGACACTAGGATGCCTTACACTCGATTTTTGCCTAGAAAAAATTGTTGTTTTCTTTCTTTGGAGAAATTTCCAAAGGATGAACACAAATACATAATTAACGCAAAGATTTCATTTACATGACAAAGTGTTGAGCCCTAACCCAAAAACGCTTAGAATAAACCCTCTTAACATATACACTATCTTCGCAGACAACTATTTCTTGTCGAGAACATGGTATTTCCCTTTTTTAAAGCTTTCTCTATTCTTAGATCCATGTTCATAAGCACAATTCTTAGATCTTTTATTCTCAACCCTAATACAAGTAGTGATAAATTTATAATTGAAGCTTAGTTAACGTTTAGTTCATTTTCTTGTTCGTAAGAACATATAAAATTGCATGTTTGTAAGATATTTTTGTTATTGTTCGCATTATTTTTGAATTTTTCATTTTCCTTGTATGTTTCGCTACTCCTCGTTTCTTTATTTTTGGTAATTCGTGCTTCCCTAAAACTCTATCCGTTTCCATGCTACATAGCACTCTAACTTCACCGACAACTTTGTTTTTATCAAGAATCAAGTATTTCTCTTTTAATGCTTTCAATATCCTTAGATCCTTGTTCCTAAACAGTAAACACAACTTGTTTGTACTCAACATTCTAGGCAATACATAAAGGTTGTAATAAATTCATTGTTGAAGCATAATTAATGTTGTAGTATTCAAGTTTTAATTTCCGTTTGTAATACAATATAAAATTATATGTTTATGTGTACGACATTTTGGTTTTTGTTTCCATGTTTTTTTATAAAATTAATTATTTTCCTATAGACCTACAGGTTTCCCCGTTTTCTTATTTTTTGGAATTCGTGCTTCCTCACTTCCGAAACGTTTCCGTTTCAAAAACTCTAGCCTTTTTTGTGCTACATAGCCCACAATTGCACCGAATGGGCATTAGTCTTAGAGATGCAAAAAAACCACCTAGGTTATGATACGTAGCACATACCAATTGTGTGAAAACCAAAAATTGGTCCTCATTGAACTATTCTTCAAAGGCATGAAATATCACACAAATATATATTCCCTATATGAATAAGATTCTTGGGAAAATCGCTTGCGTTGGTTCGAACATGTGAGACGGAGACCTAAGGGAGCCTCGGTGCGACGAGTGGAAGTCACGAGATCTCAAACGAGGTAGGGGGAGACCGAAAATGACTTGGTGGGAAGGGGTTAAAAAGGATAAGAAGCTTTTAGATTTACAAGGGAATGAGGTTCTTGATCGCAAAGGATGGAGGAGGAAAATTTGTGTGGATGGCCACATGGAATGATTATTTTTGGTTCATATAGCCGACCCTAATTTTTGGGATTAAGGCTCAGATTGATTGATTGATATATGAATAAGATTCCTCTACTAAATGCAAACAGGACAGCCCATTTTAGATTTGAAAACAACAACTAGGTGGTTAGAGTAGGATTGCAATTACAGCTCTAAAGTCAATATTGAAATACTAACTAAACATAAAGGGGTATTAGAAGTTTAGAACTGGCCTTCTCAACCAAATGAATTTTGAGGTGAAGAATATATTTGATGCCTTCCTATATCTGGAACAAAATGAAGCTTTGTTGGCACCATAAATAAGTATATTCTTAATTTTATGTGAATGCTATACGCAGTACACTTGGAAAACAAGAAAAGTTATGCCACGGAGACAAAAAAAAATTCGAGGATGGTAATTCTAGGAGGTGCATTTATAATATAGTAACATATACTATAAGTTTTAAGGTTATTGCTATCAAATATCCAAAAATTAGATGAATTTCAGATATGTATTTCGTATCATCTGGCAATTTATATAGCTGCATCGAATTTCAATCATTTACTACTCAACTAATCTAACATAAAATGATGATGAGATATTGAGATATAACTCTGAACAACAAATGCTATAAAGTTCTTCAATAACAAACATTGATGGCGAGGAACAATTAATAAATATACCTGGAATAACATAGTGTGGTATTTCATTAGGTGGTGATACAGGTGACATTACTGGAACTGAATCCTCTGGAACTGAATTCTCCCCACCTGAAGGTGCGGGTGCAGGTGCAGGTGCTGGTGAAGTGTCAGCCACACGAAGATTCTCCCACAGCTCAGAACAATTGGTCTTCCAAAATCCAACTTTCAAGTGTTCACGATCATATGTCACAAGAGTATTGCGAACTATTATACCTATATTTTAACATAAAAAGTGAAAATGAGATCACTTCCAAACAACAAACTAACAATACAACCCCAAAAGAAAATTAAAGGAAAAGACTGGCAATCAACAGATCAATTAATTCATCAAGCACAATATACCTCCTAAAAGGGTTGTGGGATCTTTTCCATTCTGAAAAACTCCAAGACAGTATGCGCCAGGCACCTTTGCATGCTGAACAATGCATCATGAATATGTGAGCAAGAATGGTATAATCTAAGCCAGAACCTCGGCTATGGAATACCCATGTACCCATCATCAAGAAGAAACTAAATGCCAACTTTAAGTCAAAAGTAAGTTCAAGAAAAAAAAAGTAAAGTGATGACAAAATCACCTTAAATAAATAGTTTTCTGGTGATAGGGAATACTTTTGACCACTTTCAAAGACCATATCAACTATGGGGAATGACTTTGCTAGTTCTGAAGCTTTTCTGCACAAACACAAGCAGGGCAGAATTTTAAGAATAAAGAAAAGAGTTGCAGCTAAGTCAAGCTAAATATAAATATAAACTAATGGTACCTTCCAGCACCAGAAAAGCAAACATCATTATAGTTGGGATCTGGTCCACGGATTTGCTTAAGACCATGAAGTTCATTAGTTATCTGCATTAACAACATTCATAAAAATTTGTTTGGCCAAAACTGTTGTGGCTAAACATAATATTAACAGAGAGATTCTTTAGAAACCAAATCTTACAGCATGAATAAATGCCACAAATACTGGCTCTGGTAGATATGCATAAGTTGTACCACTATCCAAAACAGTTCCATGTTTTCCATCAAAAACCTTTGGATCTAAAGGCAGCTTCTTTCCAGCAACATGCAACTCCTTCAGCTCGATATTGTAATATGGGCTGTTGGAATCCAGAAACTAGAGTAAATGTGTCAGATGTACAGGAAACTGTATTGAAATTTCATGAAATTACCTATCTTTCCAGTTCATACCTGCGATCGGGGTCAGAATGGCTGAAGATCATGTCAGAAGGGGGTGACACTGAACCAAGAATCATAGCACCACCTCCAATATCCATTCCTCCATAACATAATGAGAAGGAATCACTAATTACATCTTTATCAACTAGTTGATCTACAATGCTTAGTTCACCCCGCCCCAAACCCATGATACCATCAGCATGCTGACTGAAAAGATCACCCGTTTCCGCATTTTCACAGCCAAAAACAGCACGCTGGGGTTTCAGCTCACTCTGGTTGCCAAATGATACTATATCTTCACCAAGGACACCACTGCTGGAACTCATTTCAGCATACTGTCTTTCATAGATACACTGAGTATTCTCAGCATTACATGTACAATCAGGATTGCATTTTACAGGATGATAAGTTGTTGAAAGATCTGGTTGGAATTTTGGGTCCTATAAATGAAAATAATTAGAAAGAGGAAGTAACACAGAGGACTACTAGATGCAGGTAAATGAAATAAAGGGGCAAAAGGGACCAATGGTTTTCGACACTCCCACAACTAAAAGTGGCTAATAGACACTTAGACAGAGAAAGCATGCACAAGATGAAGCCTTTGGGGAATGCAAATATGCAACATCCAACCATGAACTTCAAATGTGAATGACAAATGATGTAATCTATGCACCGGAAGGACAAAAGATTTAACCTTTGGCGGGATGCAACATGCATTCCACGAAAAATAAAAGAACAAGAAACATCAATCAATCAATCAGAGCCTTAATCCCAAAAGTTGTGGTCGGCTACATGAACCAAAAAAATCATTCAATGTGGTCATCCACATAAATTTTCCTCCTCCATCCACTGCAATCAAGAACCTCATTCTCTTGTAAGAACAAGAAACTGTCTACTCAACAAACAAAATTGGCACTTAATAATCCAAATCAAAATTATTACAACTTTATTTAAAAAAAAAAGAAGCTTAATTTACAAATTCATTTCCATTTGACAACCAAATAATTCTTTTCACCTTTATTTTTTAAATAAAAAAAATATTGCTTATGAAACACTAAAGCAATAAATTGGCAACATCATCAGATCCAACAACCGGCACCAACAAATTCGATAGTATTACAATTAATGTACTCTAAATTCAATAATAACAACAACAACAACAACAATGATAATAATTACAATAATAACCCATAACAATAAAATTAATAGCAAATATTTAAAAAAAAAAACATTAATTGAAGAAATACCTGATGATTACCACATTGATCACAATTAGAGCAGGGAACATAAGTGACGGTACTTCCTGTATCTACAATCAATGCAAATTCTTGCGACGGTGTTCCTATATATAACCTCGTCGTATAATACCTAATTTCAAATAAATATCAAAATTAATGATCTAATCAAAAAATTTAAAAAAAAAAAATTGAAATGGAGGATAAATTACCCGTTAGAGAGGAGATCGTCGAACAAATTCATGCGAGCATTAAGAGGAATACGTTTAGCTTGAAGATGACGTCTGATTTTACCGTTAGGGATTTTTCTAGAAAGAGAGAGGGGAAAAATGAGAGATGAACGGCCATGATTGAGTTTGACGGAGGTGGAATTGACGGTGGCGGAAGATGACGGAAATGTGGAGGATGTGAAGAGGAGAGAGAATAGGAGGAAGGAAGCGGCGAATCGCCGCATGATGGTGAGTTGAATCGCGCGAGTTACCGGCGAGGTGAGATGATGTTGACCAACTCGTGGATGCGCGATTCAGTGTAGAAGGAGAGGGAAAAGGAAGAAAGAGGAAATGATGCTGAGGTTTGAAGAAAGGATCGTTTTCTAATTTCCCACTACGGTAAAAGAGAGTTTTAATTTAAATAAAAAATTGGAGTTATTGTGATTTTTTTTTTTTTTTTTTGAGTTTAATTAATGAAGGTTGGTCTATGGTAATCCAAGATTTAGAAATGTGATTGGATGATATAATATTATAAATATGATGTAATGTAATATTAAGTCATTAAATAAGGAGTGAAGTGCATTAGTGCAATGACTCAATGAGGCACTATAGATTGAAGAGGAAGTGGGTCTAAGGATTCTAGGTCTCTCTAGCTAGGGGGATGTTTGAGAAATTGATTGGATGGGACAATAATTTCTTTGTATAATGATGATTAATAGGAAAATCTTTGAATTGTAATTTGTAAGGCACATTGTCATTTTGCATTGAATAATTTAATGTAAAGAGTACATATATTTGAAGGTTGTTAATGGGAGTTTGTGGCGGTAGATCATTACATGAAAATTAAAAAAAAAAAATAGTCACAATCCACACACGTCCCCGTTGTGTAAAATAAGAAAGAAATTAGATTTACACAATGTTAAAAAGTGACCCTTTAAGATATGAGCCTTGTTTGGTAGTCTATTATTAACTTTTGGTTGTTGGCTAATTCACTTAATTTGTTTGATTGACAAATAATATTAGTTGTGTACATTAGATTTTTAAATTGGGGTTATTCTGACGACGATTTATTAGACAATTTGTGAGCCAAAAAACTAAAAAACAACATAAACAACTTCTACAAGTTAGGGTGTGTTCTCTTCATGAGAAATTTTTTTCATTATATTCCAATCCAATAAGTTACAATCCAATCCCATCTTAACCTGTAAAAATAACACACCCTTATTACCTTTTCATTTTAATTGAAAAGCAAAAAAACCAATTAACAAACATGAATAACTATTAAGACAAATTAAATTCGACACTAGTTTTAATATCTTGCAAGAAGAATATTGGGGCTTTGCTAAAAAACCACCTGGGAACACTGAACACTAGGAAGCACTGGTAACTGGTAAAATAGGAATATGCCCAAAAGGGAACCACATCCCTTACAACAAAACTGCTAGCCTAGCTGCCTTTAGCATGAAATTTCTGTTGAAACTATAGCCTATAATTTGGTCAGTGTGCAAAATACTAAAGACAGTTCTGCAAAATAAAGCAAACCTCATTGTGTGAACGGTTTGTGTGATGACTGGGGATAAACACCATACGTAGGGTAAGCAGGGTAATAAGGTCCTCTAAGCCTTGTATCTTGAGGTTGAGGATAATACGACAATATTTGAACATTTGTCTGAGCAGCATTGGGAGTTTGTGTTGGGTTTGGAATTATTGGATTGCTATAGGAACTTGTAACAGTCGGAATGTACCTCTCTGGAAGTCCAGTAGAATATGCTGCCCTCTCGCTAAACGATGGTCGACCTTGGCCATTTCTCCCACTGCCAAGACCCCGACCACCACCTCGACCTCGATTGCGGGATCCATCAGACCTTGGCCTTTTTTGCTGTTGCTCTTGCTGTCTACTGGTTTCAGCAGGCCTTTTAGTGTCGCATTTCACAGATTTATCAAGCTGGGCAACTCTTTTAAGGAGAGGTTCAAGAGAGTATTCAGCTTCGAGTTTATATTCTTCAACACATCCGATGATGGCCCTTAATGCTTCAAGTTCACGAGCATTGTAATCATGCTGAATGAGACACAGATAATCAGCAACAAGCAACTGCTAAAAAGAGCATTCTGCTACATACCTAGGGTTGGCAGATAGGTTCTGGTGGACCGGTATGACAATCAACCGATTCTACATCTCTCAACCGAAACATAAACTATTAAGAAACAGGTTGAAAAATTCAAACCCTAACCCAGCCTATAACTCAAATGAGCAGCCCAGACAACCCCTTCAAGAAACTGATCAATTGAAAGTACTAAAGGAAGTATGCATCCTTAGAATTTGCCAATTTGGTATATTAAATTAAAAAAGGCAAATCCTTAGAATTAATAATGTGGTTTTAGAAACTCATATAGTCAAATATTTCCAAAATATCATAGATACTTCTATCCAAAAGAGTCCAATAGGTCAAAGAAAATTTAACATAAAAATTGCAACCTTTAACCCCCCCCCCCCCCCCCCCCCCCCT
>PYUH01000164.1:686880-699291 GCA_016808085.1 Suaeda aralocaspica
ACCCCCCCCCCCCCCCCCCCATTTGGTTAAATGGGTTGATGGATATGACATAAGAGACGTATTAACCGTATAAATAACTAGGTTGGAATCCATAAACCCAATTTAGATTTTTGTTGGGTCAACTTTTGCCAACACTATAGATATATTAGATGGCAATTACTATCTTCCTTTGTTTTACAAGAACATTTGCTTTTTCATGGTCTCAAATGCACAACTTTAACCAATCCATGTAAATTTTAAAAGTTCACACTTGGAACATATACATTCAGACAAAGCATGAAAAAGCATTCGACGTGTGTAAAATAGGAACGTTATAATACCTGTAAGGCAGCACTACCATTTCCTTGTGACTTTCTTCTCAGGTCTCTCAAGTATGCTTTCAAGAGAGGAACAGGTGGGAAGGCCTCCGAGAGCTGGAATGCATGAATAAAATGAACTGCATCAATATTCTTTCCTCTTTGAATCAATGTTTCAACCAAACCTGCAAAAGATTCAAAGCCTCAACTCAGTACAGTTCAGACTTCAGAATTTTAAACAAGCCATCATTAACATCCAAGTAAATAAACAACCGAAGTTTATCTAAGAATTGACTGCATTACTCAGGGTAACAAAACCCCCATAAAGAATATTGACACATGTCGTCCAATCTTCAAAAGTCAGCAGGACGATTGAAAGAATACCAACCTGGTATCTTTTGTGTCAAATCAAGAGAGCGGCAGAGTTTAATTGCCTGCCAATGATGAGCAACTAAAAGAACATACTTGCAGAGTTCTTCTTCATCAAACTCAGAGGCAATCCTAAAGGTTGCAAGCAGCCACAAAAATCCCTCTGCTTCCAATGAATTTGCATTGGCAGCAGTACTGCTATCCGCAGTCAACATAGGTTTCCATTCATTGGCAATAGATTTTGCCAGCTGCTGGGTTTCAGAGTTAAGGAAGTTATCAAGGGAACAATTAGCCTTTGACAAGAATGCATACAGGGCTTCCATAAGGATTATACAAGATTGACGCATGCCCATAAGGGCAGCATCTGTATTGTACCCCACTGGGGTCAGTTCAGTGGGAGGGAAGAATCCCTCCAGCGCATTAAGCACCAAACGAGCTGGTTCAGTTGCACTACGAAGGGCAACTAACAGTTTTTCCTTCCAATAGGAAGAAACACCTTTTAGGTTCTCCATGACAAATTTCACAAGTCCTACGGAATCCATTTGCTCACAAAAATGTGTCAGCTCTGCAAGAGGATTAACCTCAAAGGCAACACCTTCAATATTTTCCCCCTGAGGGGATTTCCCATCTTGGGTGACAAGTGATGCATTCTCATCATCAACAGAGCTTCTTACCTGTTTTCCACTGGCAACGAATCCATTGAACAACACCGGAATATTGTCTGCCCTAGCTTTAGTGATGGCAGCCACAGCAACATCTTTCAATTCCTGCACCCTATCTAGCAAATCCTGTTCCTTAGCCACAACTGTTGCCTCTCTCTCAGCAAGAACCATGCGATTATGAGATTCTCTCTCTGTAAATTCCTTTTGTTTGGCTTCAAGTTCTTCAAGTTTCTTCTTCATCAGCAATTTCACGTTATGGAAATGTGCTTCAACATCATTCCATGAAACTTGGTCACCAGGAACAACCTTGCAACTTTCCAACTCAGTAAATGCCTTTCCTAGCTGTTCTAGCAGAGATGAACTAAGCTCAACAGATGATGCCAAATTGATAGTAACAGATTTTTCGGTATCACCCATTTCTATGCAACTGCTTTCCAAGGCTGCAATATATATCGGCCACACATATCAAAGAACAAAACACGATTACAGTTTTTGATACAAGAATGCTAATAAACTCTTCTATCACACTAATAACTATCATTGATTCATTTTACTCCCCAGCATGAAAGTATGAAACTACTAGGAAATAAAACTCTAGCACCTACAAGCTAAGTGCTGATTGCCTGATTGCCAACTTAACTCAGACTTCTACATAAGTGTTGGACTTATCGCACCAATCTAACATGAATACGGAAATCTTATTTTGAATAGACATTTATCACTTATCCTATCAGACAAGACAAGCATACATCATTAGAACTTATTTTCTATCGAAAGGTCACAAATTTTGTAGAGGCTAAGTCTAAGTACACACGTGTAATTCTCAAGTTAGCTGAGCAAACAAATTTAGCTCAACTATAAAGTCAATTCTAATTAGAATGAGAACTTTTTCCATGATGGTGCCACAGGCATTGAAAGATAGAGCAAATGCTAATTGAAGCACAAGCTTGAAGTCCTAAATTATCCTGCTGAGGGTCATATCTAAAGCATGTTCTGAGCTTAATGATCGGCATATGATGCATTGATAATAACTATAAAGTATTGGCTTCATTTAGAAAACCCACTAACTTCTACTGTTGAACTCAGTGTTACCTAGTTCACCTGCACCCCCACAAACCACGAATTATATAAGCAAAGCAACTTTTTGTTCAGTTTAGCTCATTAGGCAGCAAACTGCAAACCCTGTACCAAAATTGATACTAGCAAACCAGGTTGAGCTACCAGGCCTAATAAGGTTCAATCCGGTCCAATCCATACATATATAGTCAGCCATTTCAGGTCCAATAATGTGAAGAAAACGCACCTTACAGTCCTCATGTGCACAAAGCTAGCATGGCTGCAAATATACACTTACAACATACTACCCTTATTTTATTTTATATTTTTGCAATCTGTATATTGAAACTTGATAGACCTAATCATAATTAACCAGAATATATTGGAACTTTTTTTAGGTGAAGGAACACATCCTTTTAACTTCTAATTTTTCCTTAAATAGTTCCATTAGCAATTTGAAGGATGTTATCTCTGTCCTTACCATTAACTAAATTTGTTACTACCTCGGTTTCATATTAGATACAACAATTTCCAAAAATGAATGTTTCAAATTAAATGCAACAAATTTTTTTTTTCCTTTATAAAATGACATCTCTCTCTATCTCTTTCTTTCAAACATGTCCTTTTATTTCTCTCTCCTCCTTTTTCACTCACATGGAATTTTTATCTAGGAGTTCATGCAATTCAATTTGTTGCATCTATTATGAAACAACGTTAGTAAATAGAATGATAAAGCCGGCCATGTGAACAGTTGAATACCCCTCACATTCTACTTCAATGCTACAAAACTAATCATCAAAACTTTGTAAGCCAAATTGCCAAAGTAATACCACTAGCATAACCTTGCCCTCACTATACGAATAGACGAATCGGAAGGAATGATTTTTTTGCTGTGTGGATATGACATAGGGGAAAAAATCAAATTAACTCATTTTCTTTCCAGATATTGAAAATCTATTTGGCGGAAATTGAAAGTTCACTATCACCCTCCTTTTCTTATATGACTGCTACGCAAGCACATGTAATAGGAAAGGAAAGAGATAAAATAGGAGGGAGAGGGAGACAAAGGAAATGAATCAAGTGAAGGCGTCGTTTCAAAAGGTGTCCAAAGAGCTCCATAGCACTGGACCCCAACATGAATAAGGCCCCAAATTATTATTTTTATCTAATATTATACTGCTTTTTTATGGGGTACCCCTGAACTTTTTCTAATTTTAAAAGGTACCCTCATAGATTCAGAAATTCACGGATTACCCCTAAATTTTCAGTAAAATTCCTTGGATACCCTTATAAGCCAACGACGTTAAAGTAGTGTTAACTCTTGTTCCTTCATTTACCTTCTTCCTTCTTTCACTCCCCTTCTCTAACATCATCAATGGCAATTTTCCTTCAAAGCTTCAATATTATTGTTATCTTAATTCTTTCTCTTTCTCTCTCTTCAATGCAATGTCAAATACTCCAAATCATTAATTTAAAGAAGAAAGTGATTAGGTAAGAAGAAGTTTTTAATATTCTTACAATCAAATAAATCCAAAAGAATTTCATTTCCTAATATAATGAATTTAATAAATTAAATACATAAATAAACATATCAAACACAAATTCTTCACAAACCTAGCTCAATTCACAATTACATACAACAAATCCTTAACAAAACACAAACCCTAAAAAAATCATAACTACACCAAGAAGCTTCCCCCAAAAAATTTCAAAGCAAACCACTAAATACCGAATACCCTAAAACAATCCAACAAACAAGATAAACTAAGGAAAAAAAATTAGGGTTTGAAAGGAAATCAAATTAGGATTTGGGGAAAAAATGAAAACTTTAGGAATTATATTAATTTTTGGGTTTTTGACTCAAAAATTCAAGAGGAAGAGAGTTTGGTAATGGTGAGTGGGTAGAAATGTTGAATAACCTCTTTTTTTTGTTATTTTTGGTAATGTTGCTATTGTTTGGTGATTTGTTGTTCAACTAATTTTGGGTGTGTAGGCGCTGATTTTGGTGTTGGTTCTAATGTTGATGGGGTTGACAATGGTAGTTTTGGGTTTGGGTGTTGATGATGGTTGACGGTTTGGATGAAGAAGGAAAGTATTAATTAAGGACATCTAGGGCGTTTTACATTAGTACAAGGGTATTTGATGAATTAAGTTTCCAAGTTAACAATCTTTTTTACACCGCTAGCTCTTAAGGGTACCCGGTAAATTTTAGTAAAAGTTCGGGGGTACCTCGTAAATTTCCGAAACCACAAAGGTACCTCGTGAAATCAAAAAGAAAGTTCAGGGGTACCCCGTGAAAAAGCCGGATATTATATACTACTTGGAAGTAAACATTAATATAAGGGCCCCAAAAATATATACTAACATATAGATATTATAAATATAAGGGCCTAATTTTGTACATTTAGAAGAGGGCCTCTAGAAGCTCCGCTACAGCCTTGTCAAGTGAACATTGCTTTTCCTTTCAACTCTTACATTAGAAGGATTCAAGTCATTCAACTGTTACACGGGAAGGATTCGGTTTCAGGGAGGGGGTAAAAATGTAAATCATTTCGGTTTTTCAACTCACCCCGTATCCAAATAACAAAAAAACAAATTTGCCCTCTCAATCACCTCCCTTCACCTCTCTTGTGTCTTATCAAAGCACAATTCGATTAAATTTGAGTATAGGTTTTTGTCGGGATAAAATTAATTTCTCGGCCACTAAATACTTGTTTTCGCTGAAATTTGGCATATTGTCAAAGCTGAAGTACAAATGTACTTCAATTTATAGCATCCATGAGTTTTACTACTTCATTTAGAATAATCAAACTAATTCAAAACATAACAATATTTGGTAACCAATAAAAACAGCAAAACAACAATTACTATCTCACTAATCCTACATTACGCCCCAAACATACCCTAAAAGCTTCAAACCTCAAAGATTCATGTTCAATTTAAAAAAAAATTTAAAGAATTGATACTTTAACTGAATTCTAAAAACCTCATTTTTCCGACATTGTTAAACAACCTAACTTCATAAAACTGCAGTAAGTAATCAAATTATTTGACAAATTGAATAAAGAAACACAAAATTTACGACGAAAGATAAACGAAACGAATTCAGGAGGAGATTTTAGTCGCAATTCATACCTGCAGAAACGAGAAATTTGAAATAAGCTGGGATCCAAAGATTGAGATTGAGCGATTAAATTTGATGAAATAATTTTGTAAATGACTGAACAATCAAGGAAATGGTTTTTGGTCTATAATGCGTTTCGTTCTTCCGCGACAAAGAGGAAGAGGAGGAGGAACTTTAAACCCTACAAGGCTATGACGTTTAACTTCCGTCTTCCAACTACCGTGGTTTTTTTGAGCGGTAACTTGGTAATTAGCATGATTTTTTATTTTATTTTAATTTTTTGGAGTGGAATTAGCATGATTTTTTATTTTGTGCGGGGAATGGCGTGACATACACAAATGAGGATGATAGGAGTCCGACTATATTTTGGGTGTTAGTGAACTATAAGGTGATCGCTAAAAAAGAATTTTAAGATTTTTGGGAATCCGAAAAAGATCTAACTAATTGAGATATTTTTTAATCAAGTCTTTAAGTGATTGAATTGTTTACTCGAGTTTCTTATTCGAGCTACATAATTGTCTATTTGGTTATCATTTTCTACACTTTTATGATAGTAAATTATGAAATCCGATGACGAAAAACCTAAACATGGCTAGCATCGTCTATTTAGTCTATCTACGTTATCCATAACATAAATATGCTATCAGAGACTTGGGTATGTTATTAGGAGCATTTGTTGGATCGGAGGACAAAATGAGTAACCCTCCTTGGATGTTAAAGTTGCTTGTTAAATGCTAAAATCATAATGGATTGTTGAATGACCTAATTTTGAAGTGAAGGCCTTGATAAAAAATATTTACAAGCTTTTATCACCTAATTTTGAAACTAATCGCAATCACAGCACCGATATGATTTTATCACCTGAGCGGGTGAGCAATGATGTAATGCTGTTGTTGATAACACGAGTATTCGGAGTTGCCACACCATCCAATCCTTGCACTAGTCAGGTTACGTATTGACTTGGAGGCGGTCGAAGTAATCTAACTGCTCCTCTGGCTACATCAGTGTAAGCAGGACTGCAAGAGACAGGAACAGTTCATCTTCTTCCTTGAAAAAACAAGTTCATTGTTGAATGACCTTTAACCTCGTTCTCCTGCAGCCTGCAGCACTATGTTGTTATCTGACTTGGACAATAAAGCAAACTATGATAAAAGTTCTCAATAAATCATTCTTGATAATAATAATACAGAAAAGACCAATCACCGGTATCCAGAATATAATTCGAATGTGATAGACTAATAGCCAAATAAATCTTTAAGCCATCCACAGATGAACCAACAACTCGTTCTTGTAAAACAGAAAACCTCTACATGTGTACAGGACAACAAGCATTAGGCAAACCAAGGGTAGTCATAGCTCAACTTTATGCATGACGCTGTAACCAAATGTCTGGGTCACTTTCAAGAACTGGCATCTCTGCTCAGCAACTACTGTCCTGAGAGCACACAAGGCTCCCAACCTCTTAACAAATAACAATATCATCCTATAGCAGTTGAACTAGAATTACAGTCCATCTACCTTGATTACAGTGTGTGCAAGTCACTTGAAAATTTCCAAGGATTCATCATCTGAGAGGATTCTTAACTTGCAGGCTTCTAAGCTTGTGCCAACTTTTAAGACCAAGAGCATCACCTTGAGATCAATCCATCCATCACCACTATCATCCCATATGTCATCCAACACAACCATGTACATCGTCTTGTTTAAGGAAATCAAGCTCTTTCTGGATAAAAAGATCTCTGGAGCCACTTTCTTACTAAACTAAAATGAATTGACAAAGACAGCCTTGTTCCTTTGCACCTGTTTTTTTGTGAATCAACAGAGAGTACCTCAGTACCTTATTGAACAAGTCATCAACCTTGTGGAGCACACGATGGAACCTCTAGACCCACACGATGAAACCTCCAGACCCACTCTATGATTGCAGTCTGTTCACCTCTACATGGAGCTTGTCAACATCAAGAACTGGGCCCGGATCGTCATCAAAGCAACGATAACACTTTCCAAGCAACTGCAGGCAATAATTGTAACATTTTCAACCTCCCCTTTCTCTGGCCTTTTTGTATTTTCTCCCTCACAAAGTCGTAGTTTTCCCTTTCGCTTTCTCCCTCCTTCATTTCAATATTGTCATTATAATTTGTAAACAACTTCCACATTTTCATCTCAAAAGTAGCTAACACTACAAGTTAGAGTTTGTTGATGCCTACAAACTTTTGAAGTGAACCGATTTCAATCATTTGAACATACTAAAATAGCTGTAGATTGTAAACAAACCAGTTATAAATAAGTTACTGACTTAATGGTAACTACTAAAGAAAAAATAACTTACCTATTATTTCAGAAGGATGTTAGCCAACTATAGTCACCTACCTTTTATTACATGATATACGTTTTTACAAATTAAATTCAAGAGACAAGAAAAGTGCAATGAAAGTTCAACATATCTTAATTGTAAAGAATAAGAGTTCTACATTAAGAGCTCTTACTTCCACATGAAAGCTGGGCAAATAATAGAAGTAGGCATAAAAGAGTTATGCTGGTTAGCAAAGATGGTTATACACTTGCAAAGTTGCATATAAACTTGCAATACATTGTAACATTTTACAAATTCTCTAGAGCACATAATTACTGTTAGGTGATACAATACATTTTACTTTCATATGAAACAAAGAAATACAGCAGGCCACTTCCTTCGATTTGTACAAAACTGGCCCTCCAAGAATATTTAAGATTTATATCAGAAAGGAAGTTAATCCAAACTCAACCTAGCAACGGATATGAAACAGAAGGTTCTTATTTTTTTTTCTTTTGAGAGAGGCGCACAACAAACTTACAGTTAATTTACCACAGTTGCAACATTCTTCGACGTATGAGAACTAAACCAGGATGAGAAAGGGATACCCCTCCAAATCAGATATATGACAAATGCAACATATGCTACTGTGAAAGCACATATTAGGGATCCAAACAGCAATCCTGTAGCTTCGTCGGAGAAAAATTCCACCATTAGATACCCATTGATTACAATCACCAGGGCTGCTACAAGCCATGCTAGTGTCTGCAAACAGAAAAATTAAAGGAAAGCTACATGCTTAGCTTTTGCAACAAACTTAAAGTTAACTGATGAGATAGAACAACTTTGATGAAAGCCATTTAAGATGATTCGCATATAAACCCAATAGGAAAGATCATAAAAATGTTATTACTTGTGTTGCAGCACACACTAAAATGTTACATAACTAACATTATGCTGACTCTTTGCATTTTTCTTTGTCCAATTATTTTGTCAGTGACATGTTTTAAGCTCGTATATGTTGGTAACTAATATGGGATTGGGATAATAAACGGGGAAATGGCGACATCTCGAAACCTGAAAAGGTAAATAAATTGTTGATGGTGCAGCATTACATGCGACTTCATCACCCGTCATTAGTAACCCCACTAATGCTTTATCACTATAACCATGCCAAAACTCTACTTCTGTTTATCAAAAAAATCCATTTTTGCTTTCTCACTAATGGTGTGGCATTATATAAGAATACGTAATGACATAAAGACCAAAATTCCAGATAACAAACAGAGTTAAGGTAAGTTAGAGGATACCTTGAGAACAGGGCCGATTCTAAAAGTACCCATTATCTCTTCCTTGGAAACCAAATAGAGGAGTGGAATGACAGCAAAAGGTATTTGGATTGACTGCAGCACGTTTAGCCATTCATTTAGTACATCCAGCATGTCATCAGACGTATCAAACAGAAGCGCCACAATGATAGTAGGGACGATTGCACAACTTCGGGTAATTAATGCTCGCATCCATTTCTTCAGTCGAAGGTTCAAAAACCCGCCCATGATGAATTGGCCAGCATAAGTACCGGTCAAGGTGCTGCTTTGGCCAGCAGCCAACAAACCAATAGCCCATATATATAAAATGGGGAATAACCCTCCTCCATACTTATCCTGCAAATAATGACCAGCATTCGATAGGCCTATAGTATTTGCCTCAGGTGTCCCATAAAAGGACTTTGCAAAAACTGCAGTGACAAAGAGGTTAATGATAAAGGACACAACAAGGGCAAAAGTGGACTCAATCGAATAGTAATTGAGAGCCTCCTGAACCCGGCCTCGCTTGGTGTGATCAATTTCTCTAGACTGCACCAGGGCAGAGTGCAAGAACACATTATGAGGCATGATTATGCAACCTACAACACCAACAGCTTGTTGTATTGTTCTCGAGCTCAGCTTTGGAACCACAATACCTGCAACCAATAAAACATACATGTACTCATTTAGCAACAAAACACACTCAATCAACGCAATCAAATCTTTTGAGAAACAACAACAAATCTTCTCACCTTCGAGAAGCTCTGCACCATTAGGATTTGTATCACCGAACATCCACGCAAACGACAGTGCCATGGTTGCGATAAGTACAGCAAAAACTGCTTCCAGTTTCCTCACACCATAGTTTTCAAGGAATAGAAACAGAAAACTGCAGCAAAAAAACGTAACTTTTGCTTAATCCCTTTACGTCATTTCCATATTTTTGCTTTAGCAATACAACAATTGAATCAACATGATCTACTAGCTAAGATAAATGCAAAATTAAGGCAAATTGCGTTTTCCAAATTATATTATATAATTCGCTGTAATTAGAAATAACCAAATATAGCAATAATTTAAACTTTGACTTACTAACAAAATCCCCAATTAATCAAATCAACTCTCATCATCAAACTAATTAAACACACCAACTAAACAAATCAATTACGAATATAAAATATGAGATTTTGTTTACCAATCAGAAGCAGTGATAAGAACACCACACCAAAGAGGAATAAAGCCATTACTCAAAATCTTAAGAGCAATAGCACTTCCAATAACTTCTTGGATATCCGACCCGATTAAAGCCAATTCAGCCATGACCCACAAAAGGTACCTAGCCCAATGAGGGTATTCATCACGACAAAGCTCAGCCAAATGACGGCCCGTAACAACACCAAGACGGGCCGAAAGTAATTGGATCAAAAGGCCCATAGCAGTGGCCCAAAATAAAAGCCATAAAAGAGAATAACCAGCAATTGCACCCGCTTGTAAGTCGCCTTCTAAGTTACCAGGGTCTAAAAATGCTATGCTCATTAGAAACCCTGGTCCTGTGAATAACCATAGTTTTTTCCATGAAAACGGTGGCGTTTTGGTGTCGTCGTTTAGAGTGATGTCGTTTTCGTTGATTCCTACCACGTGGACCTTTACGGTTGGTTCGTAGGTTTCATCGTCGGTGTTGGGAGTGGTGGTGGAGAGGAGTGGTTCGTGTGGGTCCCCCATTGGTGATGGTAGAGAGAGAAAGATGATGTGATTTTGGATTTTGGAGGGAGGAGAGAGATAAGTGAGAATATATAGATGCGGGAAGAAGAAGCTAACTACTAGTACCATTTCTGCAGATTTTATTTTATTTTTTAATTTTTTTGGAAAAAATAAAATAAAATAAATTGGGGGTATACTTGACTTTTTGCTTGGCTTTTGAGGAATAACTGTTTTTTTTTTTAAAAAACGTTACGACTTACGAGCAACGCAAATAAGCAATGCCTATCTCAAAATTCTCAATCTTCTATCGATAATCCCTTTACAAATATATAAAAAATAAAAAACACTATGGATCATGGTGTCATCATCATAAAAGTGGCAAGCCAAATTGTGAGGTCGGATTAGAAATGATGATACCCCTTCAAATTTTTTTAGTTGTTACATTAGGATTTTTTATACCATTCACATTATAAATCATATTTATTTTAATATTAATGTGTAATGAAAAACACGATCTCATCTTTTTCATTTTAATATATATGTTCAAAAAATATGCTTCTTTTGCTCCAATATTATTGAAACACTTTCCCATATTACATTTTCCAATGTATAAAGTGGACTATGAATATCTCGAGTTTGTTACGATAAAAGGTATAAAAATTGAATTTTAATAAACTACACATTAAAAGGAATTCAAAGAGATCTCATATATCTATGTTTTTCCAGGTGTATTGAACATAAAAGTTAATCATATGAATGATTGTGAGTAGTGTTGAAACAATAAGTGTTGCAATTACATTAGAGCGACATAAGTAATTTTTATAATTTTTTATATACAAAACTCAAAATATTATTTTATAAGTTGCATCTTGAAAGATGTAAAAAAGTGGATGTAACAGTGAAAAAAAAAAAGAGAAAGCAATAATAATAATAAATGGTCATTTCATGTCAAATGTGCAAAATTATTTTTATTAGCTACTCCGTAATTGACATCGGTTATATTATGAAGTTATGAACGTTCTTTGTCAAAAAAGATGGTTAACATTAATGTGCGTTCGCTTTTATTATGTCATATTCTCTTCTAAGAGTAATATTCTAAAATTAGTATTGATTAATAATTTGAAATCTTTTATTTTAGTTGCATTTATTATTTTCAATACCTCTCTTTTAAGTACAATTTACACAACTTTAATTTTGTGCAAGATATTGGATGAGACAACAATTTGGCATTTTGGCCCAAGACTTTGTTCACTATTTTTTATTTATTTATGATGCATTTTTTTAATTACTTGTGTTAAATTAATCATCTATCTTTATGTTGATGGAAATATGGAATACGCTCAACTTTTTACATATGGAGTACGAGACAAAAATTGGATTCGTGATCTTGCGGAGTTGTGTTTCAAGTACTCCTAACTTTTAACGGCAGTTGTAGACTGTAGTTGATAGTTTTGTGTTTTTAATTAAGCTATCTAAAATGTACTATTATGACAATTATACCATTACATACCAATATATTTTGTACAAAAAGCTAAGATTGGCTTTTTGAGATACATAGGTAAAATAAAATGGAGTAACTTATTAATTTTTTTTTTTTTTTTTT
>PYUH01000164.1:705283-763886 GCA_016808085.1 Suaeda aralocaspica
TTTTTTTTTTTTTTTTTTTTGTCATAGCTTGTGTAATGTTCTAGGTTTATGCCATACAAACTTATTGCAAAAATGAAGACATACCTCAACAAAACAGCACAACATAACTTCTTGTGCCCTGTCTCGTGTTCATGTCAACATTGACGTATTGAGTTGGGAACATCTGAAATAGACACCGTCATAAATGTGAAAAATAATCTATGATCTACTTAACTAGGTTACAATTTCGAATTATTTTTGCAAAAATAAATAGAAGTTGACAAGTATAGTAATTGTAGATCGATTGGATAACGCATGCATAAAAGAGACAATATAATGTTTATCATTATAGATTGAATACCGCCATACAAGTTATTTTGTTCCGCAAAACAAATAAGTAAAACAAAAAGAAAGATATATTGAGGGATGACAAGTAAAAAAGAGAATGAAACAAAACAGAAACAAAGTAGATATTAATAATGATAAAGGAATGAGACATAAAAGAGATGAAAGTGATGAAACACTACAAATGATTCAAAATTCAGAAATTGCATAGAAATTTCGTGAATATAATTAATTATTAAACCGCAACATCTGATCTGTATTGATTATTGATTAGTATGTAACACAAGCTTAAATACGATACAATAAGCTAAGTATTTGGATGAAGACCCATATGTACGTTTTGGTGTCCTAGATTTACATAATGTTAATATGTGTTTTAATATAGTGGGCATATGACTTATTTTCATGTCAAAATGACAAACAAAATGTTGGTTTTAAAAAATGAATTGAAACCAACTCCACCACCACCGCACATTTATTATTATTATTATTATTATTATTATTATTATTTGCAAAAACAGGAGTGCATAAAATAATATACAAAGTAATCAATACTTTAATTACAAGCTAAGAAGGTTTATATCAAGCTCGCACTTGTTTCAAGAATTTGCTAATACATATTATCAATTCTCAAATTTTATAATTAAACATCATAATCCAAGACATAAGGATTAATATTGTGGAATCGTAACACACTATCAAAAACTTCTTCATTTACGACGGTACACATTAACGACAGGCTTAAATCTCGTCATAACGACGGTACACATTAGTAACTCTATAAAAAAGAATTAACAACAATAAACAACATTTACGAGTGAATCACGATAAAAAAATTAAATTTATGATACCCTTTTCCACGGCGGAAAAATCATTTATGATGGGATTTTCAGTTGTACATAACCTCTTTTTTAGTAGTAACAGTGAACAAAACTACACTATAATATGAGTGAAGATTGACTAACATTGCACTCAAGGGATTTTTAGTTCCTTCACAATTTTTTTTGCTTTATGAACAATAACTAATTTGTTACGAAAATAAACTAAAATGTGAATTTGATAATATTGATGCGCGCTATACATAAAGCGAATGACTGACTTATAAATTTAGAAGGTTACTCCTTATATTACCAATTAGATTTAAGATGGATTCCCTTAATTTACCTTGCATTACTCAGGGATGTTAAGGTAGAATTTTGCTATCATTTTGAGGTATTAGTCTAATAGATATTGACCACCTCCTAATTAAGCCAACAATTACCCCAAGTGAGGGTAATTATATATTTCCCTTCCTCCGAAAAAATCCACACCACCACTTTTCTCGGGATCTTTTCCATGCAATCTATAATTTTCCTTGCCACCTCATCTTATACATTAATACATACCTTCATTTTACCAAGTTTGACTTATTATCCCTCCATATATTATCTCCAATCTAAACTTGATTAATGCAAATTATGGAGTACTCCCTATACGAATGCATATTTGTTTAGTTTGATGAGCCACAACAATTTTTCACCTTTCAATGCGTTTCTCATGTCAAATAACCTTTTCAATGCAAGTACTATATATTATTGTAAGAATGTATAGCACTCGCAGACAACAAGGGCAATCAAAACAACATTATTGAGGGTACAATAACACGTTGTTCTTTTGGACTAAATTGAACTAAACATAATTTCAGATTTCGAAGATACTAAGCTAAATTCAAATGGGTTTTAATTTAATCTCAAAAATAAAATAAAATAAAAAATAAAAAGGCCTACAGAACAGTTTTCTCAAAGAAATATATTCTAGCTATACCATAAAATGCAAATTTCAACAAACAGAGGAAACTAAAACAAGATATGTCAATACAGTTATAATATAAATTAAACTTAAAAAGATAGATAAAAAAAAAAAAAAAAAAAATTAAAATAAAAAAAAAAAAAAAAAAAAAAAAANACAAATAAAAGATTAATACCTCAAATTCAATTAAGATGATTATAATCGATCGTGTGATCACCTGTGTGTTTGCAACTTAATTATCCATAAAAAAATAAATTAATTTATTAAAGATATAAGTATATTATAGCTTGAAAAAAGAGGAGAAGAGAAACGAACAGAAAGGAAAGATGTAGAATTGAAGATAGTTAAGTGAGAGACTGGTAGATGGATACAGGTAGTGATTTCAAATATCAGTTAGATGTTGCTTTCTAAAGTATTACGGAGTATTATAATAATATTATGGCGGGCACTTAAAGAAGGAGAAAAAATCTCTTTGTCCTTCGTATGTATTACCTAAGTACTACCATTATTTAATTGGTTGATAATATTGAATTTAAATTTTAAAATTTAAACTGATGAATGTTTGTTTTAAAAACAAACAATAAGATTGATTGACACATAAATAATACAAAAAAAAAAAATCTAAGATTGTAGATTTGGACTTGTTAAGAAAAGGAAATTTCATTTGTGTTTGTATTTGCATAGGTTCGGGAATTGAGAATTTGGAATGGTAGATTGTTTCTCACATGGAAATAGAATTGGAAGGGTATTTTATCGTATTGCTCCTAATTATAGCCACAAGCTGCTAGTCGGTAATCATCACTCTACGTATTATCAGATGTTCCTTATTATCCAATGAAGTAGCTTGGCGCAATTGACCCCACATGCATTTTTCTATTTTAATTTTGTTGTTATGCTAATATTGCAATATCAATGTGGGATATTACTTAAAATAAAGTTCTGATAATTAGCAAATGGACTTGATTTTTGGAGATGGTTGAGTGTAAATTGTGAACAGAGGAAGGTAATATCACGTTTATTATGGAAGGAAAGAAAAACTTTGTATAAAAAAACTTATATAACACGATTTTATTTGGTAGGATCATTAAATAATTATAAAAAAAAGGTTATATATTCATAAAATGATAAAACACAATAGCCGAAAAAAATCCACAAATAGTTGAGATCATAAAATGATAAAACACAATAGCTGAAAAAAATCCACAAATAGTTGAAACGCTTGTTAAAAGATTTGTTAAGTGACAGGTTATAAAGATGAAAAAGTTAACAACTATTAAAAAGCGACAATGTGAGGTTAAGTAAAAAATTGTAAAAAATGATTACTTCTATTTCATATTATGTACAAAAGGAAGTAAAGTTAACGTGCTGAAAGAAAAAAACAAAATTCTTTGTAGTTTTCAATTAGAGACCAACTCAACCTTAAAATTTAAATTGATGGTGAGATTTTACGGATAAGTAGTACTTCAATAACATACTATCAATTATGCTTTATTGGTTTTTTATGCAATCCAAATTTTTATTGGTGACAATTGGCCAATGGATAATTTGTTGAGGTTAAAAACACATAGACACACAAATTAAAGGATGAGAGACAAATATTTGAATTCGTGGGCCAGCAAATTTGTCTAAGAATACGGGATAACAAGACAATTACGTAAAACAAGCAAACGTCAAAGCAAAACCAACACATCGTATAATATAGTAGCCGTTGTTAGCGCCCCACGTCTTTTAGACATTTAGCCAGCGGCAATCTAAATCCAGATATTTTGTGTCGTAACAAACGTACTAATAAATGGGCCAAATTCAACGTTTTCTTGGAGTCCAATACAACTGATTGGGCCGTAGTAAATTTGCATTCTGGCCCAAAATTTTGACCCAATAGTTATACCAATATTGGTCATTTGCTCACACAATTTAGAGGTATAAAAATTATTAATTAATTTAACATCTACAAAATAGATAATAGAAGAGATGTTACAAGGCTAAAAGTTTGCGAACATAGATTAGGAAGAAAAATCTATTACTAGTTTATTCTTAGTATTCTACTTGCCCATAAATTAAGCATAGATAACGCTGTTATTTTGGTAGACTATGGGCTTAAATAGGGCTTGTTTATGGGCTCCAATGGGGCAAAGAAGGACTAAAATGGGCTGAGACAACTCTAGAGTTTAGTAACTCTACAATAGGCATAACATTAACACACCTAGGAACTTTGTACTGGTTTATAGATGCTCCCTTAGATATTGCATAATCCATCAACTCCTCAAAGGTACCATTCTTCACCACTCGGATCTCAAGTGGTCCGATTGACCGGTCTGCGACCCGGCATTGTCGGTACACAGAGTTCAAGGCCTCCTCCATTGCTAGACAACACTGGCCCATAACCTCATTGCCGGGCCCATTTATGGGGTCTTTAGTAAGGAGCTCCCAATAGATGACGTAGTGGCCCGGAATTGTCTTGGTGTTTGCATAGCTAGTGTACTCAACAATGCTTGTGTTGAAAGGTTGAAGCAAAACAGAAGCATTTTCTATTGCCTTTTGTAATTCTGATTCATCGGTTTTATCTGCGTCGATGCTAAGTAGCACATTCTTTCTCCTAATGAACTTGAATTGTGGTGCCGAATTGTAAAATCCGGTCACGTGTAGAACATCCCCAACTCGATACCTATACAAATCAACGAGGATCATTATCATCTAGCAAATTCTTAGTTATATTCAGGAGCACATAAAAACAAGGTGCTCATCAATGACAATTTCGGAGCATATTATTATATTCAAGCTAAGATTATAATGTTTTTGATATAATGATAAGGCTAAAAATAGTTACCTGTACAATCCAGATTGGGTGGTGACAACAAGCTCATAGTCCTTTCCAACCTCCACGTCAGACAAATTCACGAGCTTAGAGACAGAGTTTCGGTTTGAGCCAACGGTGTCATCATCTAGTGGGATGAACTCGAAATACGCCATGTTGGGCAATATAGTGTAAGAAACATCAGAGGGTGCACACATAGGCTTCAAGTTGAGGCCAAAAAAACACTCAGAGGAAGCATACATGGTGCACACCTTAGGCAGTCCACCACTATAATAGTCCAACGTAGGAATATATTGAGCCATAGCACCCGTAACAATGACCTCTAAGTACTTAGTATTAGGCCAAATCTTCTTGATAATCCCTTCCCAATTATCACCCTCACATGCATGGCTAATAAACTCCGCAAGCTCTGGGTCGGGCCTCATGACCTTACCCATGCAAGCCCGTAGGGATGGATTAGTAATATCCGGACTTAAAGTACCATCGGTGATGTCATTGCAAAGGTCACGGTGGTGAAGTTGGAGGAAACGGATGGCCCGGAGGAGGCCTGAAGCAAAGACGGCCCCCACACGGAGGACATCATGGCGGTCGTAGAGACCGCATAACATTTGGGTGTACATGGATTGAAAAGAGTCAGGACAAAGTATAGCCTCATTAGGGCTAGTGTAGACATTGTAAGGGTCATAAGGTCGATTTTTAAAGTGGTTACTCTTGTAGTAGCTTGTGAGTACTGGACGAGCCACTAGACCACCCGGAGTCTTAGTTTCCGCCTTAATGAACAAAAAATAAAGCCCTTTTCCTTTGTCTAAGCCTGGTGTATATCTGTTGTGCACAAAAAAAAAAATTAAAATTAAAAATCAATAACGAACTATTGTTAGAAATTACAGTATGATTATTACATGATAGAAATTACAGTGTGATTTTATCTATTTTACAGCCGGGTTATTTTTAGCTTATTATTTCCATTTTTTTTCCCTTCTAAATGTAATTAATGTTGGTTAATCGAAGTAAATTGACGAGGGACAAATCATAATTGCGGCAGATGTATATAGCAATATATCATCATAGATTCTAGACAACATTCGACATGAATATTATGCAAAGCATGTAATAGAATAAAATATCATTTATAACACATATTTTATGGGTCCATACTTAACTAGGAAATAACGAAAGCAAACAAATGAATTGAAAAGCACCTCTAAAACAGAAAGTAAAACATCAAACAAAGTGTCACGTGATACCAATTTATGCAATATAATCATCTCTTTGTAAAAACATAACCTCTTTCCGTATAATGTAGAAAGTGATAGAGATAGAATATTCATAAATCTATGGATAAAATATTTTGATGAATATTCTATCTCTATCAGATATCATAGAAATAATTAATTAACATTGTCAATTTTAAAAAAGTGAACATGATATGATGGATAAGAAAAAACTTACTGGTTCAAAACAGGCATGAGAAGGCTGTAAAGAAGTTGCCTCCTATCCATCTCCTCAGCTGTTGTTGGCATCAGCTTTCTCTCACCTGCTGAAGTTCCTGAACTGCATATTACATAAATATTTATTATTAGCACTAATTATTATTGTATAACAACGAAAGTACACCAACATTTTCAATTACTACTACTTAGTTGGGATATTTTATTTGAGCAATGAAAAAACACAAGCAATTATTTGAGAGAAATCAATTAATCCATCAAAGTCTTTCTCTCATAATAAATCATGATAATATAATTAAAGATGATTTTATTACACTACCGGGCTAAGTGTCATCAAACCACTTAGCTACTTTTGATGTGTAGCCGCGTTTTAGCCATTCGTTACACTTGGTTGACTACACTTCAATTAACAATTTTTCTCTTACAAAAAAATCTCAAACGTAACCAACAAAATGAAATAGGTGGATTACTTAGTAATCCAAAAGACAGAAACGATTGGTGCATAAACAAATCAAAAAAAATCTATCATGACTACCTTTTCATGTAACATACATATAGTCCTATACTACATAATTACTTAAATGTTGTAGTTACTAATTACATACTAAGTAATATGTGGAGAGCATGAAACATACCTAGTTAGAAATTCAGTAATGGGTTGAGAACAAAGAATAGGGGAGAAATCCCCATTAGCAATGCGCTGAACATCAGGTTGAATATCTTCGTACGTCACAACTGGAACCTTAGACTTGAATGTCTCAGGTTCAATACACCCTTTTACACCATATCGTTTCAAGTACTCAGTATCCGAGTTTCGGCTCAATATCTGAGCCAAAACCCTCTTTTGCACCTCGTTGCAGTTGCTCGTCACCTCCTCAATCAACTGCAACGCTTCCTCGTCTTTCTCTCGCCTCGCCGCCATTATTTTATTCTGTCTCAATAAAAGATTTCTTTTTTTTGTAAATGAGACTAAAATTAAGAAGTATGTAGTGTAGGGGAACAATGCAACAATATGGAAGCTAAGGAAAAATGGTTTAGGAAGAAATCAAGTGAGTAGTTGTTGTTGTGGTGTTTGGAGTGAGCATAATGGATAGTATATATAGAAAAACTACGTAGTGATGAGGGTGTCATTGTTTACGTCAAAAATTTAAAGTAACCGTGTGTTAGAGGGGACACAACAAGCTAAGTAAGTTGTTACTTGTAACTCTTGACAAAAAATAATTGGACCATTTTTGGAGTCACAATAATGGCTTTATTAATTAGAGTTAATTGTACTAGATTAGAAGTCAATGAAAGACTTGAGTTAAATTAAAACTACAAGACTAATTCTTTTCAAGAAACTAACTAGATACGGAGTACGATTGTTTTCAACTAAATTTTAATCAGTTGCCAACTTTAACTTTTTGTTGGTTATTTTAGAGTGTAATAAACATCGAGTAACTGGGAATCCTTTATTCTCTGTCTCTCTTTCTTTTTTACTATTAACTTGCTATTTTTCTTCTGCATAGAGCATTATTATTATTCTGTCATAAATTTTAAGAATATAGCAAAATTTCACATAAATATAATTTATTTATTATACTCGAGTATATGTTAAGAGAAGGTTTTTGAAAAATAAATGTAGCAAGTTAGTGATAGACGGATAGAGTAGTAAATTAATAATTACATAATTCGAAAGGCTTCAAGCATATTCATAAATCATATTAATGCTTTGTCGGTTTTTTTAGTTCAACAAAAGTACAATTGCACTATAAACTAATTATTGTCAAACTTGACATGTAATTGAATTTGAAAGTACATCATAAAAACTGCGGCTATTTCTTAGTTCCAATGTAGTTTTGATTATTCACAACAAAATTCAACCAAACCAAATTAGAAATCAATCTACAAAATCAAAATATAAGCAACAAATTTCACGACTAATTCCACGAACATGTTGAAAGTTGAATAAGGTCACAAGGATAGTACATGCTAAAGTACCACGATCAAACCTAGAATGATATGGGGAAAAGACCACAAACAATGAAAGAAACAAAAAGGTCAATAAGGGATAAATAAGAAAATTTAAAACATGTGATACCAAAATGTCTTAAAGTCATAAACCATGCAGAATTAGTCTAATTATTGAGCTAAGATAAAGAATCTTCCATAAATCCGAAATTCAAATCTTCCATTAATCCAAAATTCAAATCCTTGACCTATTTATAATTCTATTTATTTATTTATTATTGTATGTATTCTGATTTTTGAGTGTAATACTCAAATTTATCCCTTGTATTTTAGTCATGCACCCTTTTCCGGTCTATGAATATTCTTGAAGAGATTATGTGACATTTTTGTTTTGTTGGATACTTTGTAGGGTAAAGAGGGGGACATGTGGGCCATAGTAGGTATAATGTTAGGGAACACGTGGGTCCATTGAAAAGGTCAAGTGAGAGGGGTGATTTTGTCGGGCATAAGGGTCAGCGGACCACATTGCTAACAGAAGATATGATAAGAGTAAGGGAAGGGTGTGGGGTGTGGTGGGGCTACTGGCTGCTCACCATCGACAATGACGGCCTGCCGGCGGAAACGGTACATTAGACAAGTATTTTAAATTCCAATTGCTAGTGTATACATATGACTATTACGTTAGGTATAATAGACTAATAGAGTGGTTCATTGTGTATTTTATTTTGTTAGTGAATGACTTTTCTACCATTGCCTATAACGTAAACTACTTCATGTGTATTTTGAACATCATAAAATGCTATTTTAGTGAATGACTTCTCTACCATAACCTATTATGTAGAGGTAAAGTACCTCATGACTTCATGTATAATTCATAAATTACAAAATATCATTTGAGTGAATGACTTTACTACCATTATCGAAGACATTCCACATTTCTACGTACCTAATCATAAGTTGGTAAGTCGTAGTTACCTGATTGTTAATTGTTGGTAGGAGCATGCACAAATAGATTCGGATCAAAATTTGAATAGAATTGATCAAGTAGAATTTTGACAAATATAAGAGATTTCGATGGAATACCCAAATTAACAAAAGGTCAATCCTACTTTTAACTAAACATTTTATTTTTATTTATTTTGCATAATTTTGATGTTAGAAGCTAATTATTTTTATAGATGGTTTTTGCTTGTATATTAAAAGATAATAAATTTAATATAATTTATATAACATTTGATTTTATAATGCACTAAACGAATACAAATAAATAATTAATTAATTTTAGGAGGAAACCCAAGGAGACAATCTTCAATTCATGAAGATTTTATTTTTCAATCTTTTGGATAGACTTTGGACCAACGCATACACCTATTTGTAATATTAATAATCATAACTCATGCACTATTATAGCAGTTGATTGATTGAAATTTTTCCATAATGTTTACGAAGTAGTTGATTATGAGAAGCAAAACTCGATCTAGAGGTCTATCATATATCTTGATATAGATGTAGTAAGTCGAGCAACCAAATTATTATCAATCACGTAAAACATACAATTTTCCTTGTTTCCATTTTTGAACCTAAATTATCTAAATTAACATATTCCGTATAATTTTCCCCCTCAAAAAAATTATATATATATATATAAATAAATTGCTTAGTAACTTAATTCTCATTTGACGATAAGATAGTTAAGTTAGTTTTAGGTCTAAATGAGTTTAAACCAACACATATTTAACAAAATTGGACAATAAAGACAAATATCCTAAATTAAGCTGTCAATTAACACATACATACAAATGATATAATTGCATGTTCTAAAAAGTCCCAAGTTTTCTTTAACTTTAATAGATTAAGATAAGGACCAAGCCATTCAAAGTTGTTGTAGTAGTAATAGAAAGCTAAGAGAGCCTTTATATTCCTGAGACATTGAGCAAAATGTTTAAATTTGATGGGACAAATGAATGTGTGACTATGTTAGTTATTAAAAACATTGAACCTGAAGTATAAATAACGACTGATCAAATAACACACCTAATCTTAAACTATCAACACAACAAAAAAAGAAGACATCTTTAATTTGTTAGTGGATAGCAAGTCTTTTTACAATGTCCATACTTCATAAAGTAATGTTTGCCTTTTAATGGTCATTTTTTCTATTACTCGTGTTTAATATGCTTGTTTCTGTGGTAAAATTGGTACTACGTTGTAGGAGTAGATTTCTAAGAAGGAACTTAAACTCCAAATTCAATTAACCGATTACATTTATGCAGTTTTTGGGTTCTTTCCAAAATCCTAAAATAGCAATGAGGAAGAAGCATTGCAAGACAAGATAGCTAAATTAAGAGGCTGTTTTTCTTCAACATAAGAATGATGTAGAATTTACTACTAAAGTCATATGACATTACAAACACAGATTTTCCAACCATAAACTATCTAAATATACTACCTCCGTAATCAATTACTTACAACAAAGTGGTATTATTTGTGAGACATAAAAAATTCATTTGTGGCAAGTAATCGATTACGGAGGTAGTATTAAACTAAATTGGTTTTTGTTCCTCAACTATATAATTATGAGTTTATTGGACATGCTTCAGTAATTCATATATGTATTTTGTACATGGTACTATGGTAGAGAAATAGGGCATTCAAAGTCATAACCAAGCCATCAATGATCATCCATCTAAGCATCTAAACATTTCATTTTAGTACAAGAAATTTGACAACATGCGTTAGTATATTACAGCCTTCAGGGTACAAATTAAAATCTATAATTTCAAATGCCCGTGAAGTACGTTAGTGTAATTCATATTGACATTAAAAATAAATTAAAAATCAAAATTCAAAAAAATTCAAAATTTTCAAAAATTTGGAGAACAGGTTGTACGTAGTATTATAAAACCTAATCATATAAATAATTTATAATTCTACATGAATGAAGTATGTACGTTGAATTAATTAAAAAATCCAACAAAATTTTGAGGAAAACATTGTGAAGTAACACCAGATAAGAGATAATACCTTCAAAGGGAAGGAAAGGTGTTGAACCTAATAGGCAATGAATGGGATTTATTCAAAATCCCTAAAATCCCAATGAGACGATACCTCAATGAATAATGGTGGAGATTATTACCATCGTTTTGATGAATTAAAGCACATTGTAATCAAATGAAATTATAAGTTATGAGAATAATTTAATTTTCAATAATTAGCAGTATAATTAATTACGAAAAAGAATGCCAAGGGAGGAGATGAGGGGAATCTATTGATTGAAGGAGATTGACTAGCATTTACAATTTACAATAAGTAAATCCAAAAAAAGAAAAATGAAGATGGAAAAAAATTGACGGTAGGAAGACACGTAGATTTCTTAATTAAATAAAAGATATAGAATAATATCTTCAAATTAGAGATACTATCTCTGTTACACATAATTTGTAACGATTTGACATAAAATAAAGAGAAAAAATGTCTAATCGTTGCAAATAATGTGTAACAGAGGTAGTATATGGCAAATGGGGAGGTTGCGAATTTGCAATGCCCCTCTAAAGATCAAAATCAACACCCTTCAAATTACTACTGTAGAATTTATACCACTGCCATTACTATCGTCACTTAAATAAACAAATAAAGTATCAATAAACAATCACATCTTTCAATCCCTAGGCAAATTCCTTCTTACACAAGGATATCAATGAGATGAGCCAAGCTAAACTAAATAGATATTATTACAGTTTAAGCAAAAACGAGCATAATCCAACTTTAACATATTGTTTGGTTAACAAGTTATAAGGGAAGAGAAATAAGAGGAAGTGGAAGCAAAAGAAAGGGAGCAGGGGGAGAAGTTATAATTCCCTCCAAATAGGGGTGTGCAAGAAAACCCGACTTGGAATACCCGACTCGATATACGCACGATCCGATCATTAAAAACGGGTAATTATGGGGATAAAAATAATTTTTACATGTCGGGTACTCGCATACCGGGTACTCGAATTTTTTCGGGCTGGGTAAGGGTATTGAATTTTGTTGTTCCGGGTACCCGATACCTGGTTCATTTTTTATATTTTCATTTTTCCTAAATTTATTTTTTAGTTTAGCATGGCCTTTTTATTTTTTTTCGCACAACTCACCACCTTTCTCTCTCATTCTTACTATCATAGTCTTATTGTTTCTCTTTCCCTCTCACTCATGTTATTTGGTTTAGCTTTGCTGTAATTCTTACTCGCATTTTCATGTAGCTTTGATTTTTCTATATTTCTCTCTCTGTCTCTGTTTTTTTATATTTTTGTTGTTCTAATATTTTTTCTTTTGTTTTTCATTTTACTAATTTACTTCATTTTGCTTTCACTCTTGTAAATAAAAGAACAAGTTTGTAATTTGAAGTAGGAACATAAATATTTAAATTTTTCCAACTATACTTTACTTTAGGAAAATGAAATCACGGATACCCACTTACCCGACCCGGAAATTTCGGACACCCACTTTTGCACACCCCTACCTCCAAATATCTCCAAATTGAGAGGAATCAAGGTTCTCGGAAGAGGAGGGGGGGGGGGGGGGAGGAANCCCTCCGTCTCCCTACTTTTCCTTCCTCCAACTATTTATACAAATACTAAAAATTGTCCCATTGCTTTTATATCCCTTCCTTTCTTTCAATTTTCTTGTATCAAAACAAATGGTAATATTCTTGTTTGTGTATTATACATCCTATCTTGTACAATAACCCAACTTGTCCATTGCTACCTCAAATTACATTTAAAATGTCAAATTTCAAAAATCCACTCCACTTAAATATCAACAGTACACTCATATTAAGCCAAGAAATTAATCTATACCAATAAATAATCCACTTCATGCCAAGTATCAACTCTTTATCAAATATTGTCACCTAATTTTTTTTCCTTACCTTCCTATGCAAGTCAGCCTTAACTTATTAAATGTATCAATAAACATAGATTATATACTATGAGTACTACGTAAATAAATTTAAAAAAAAAAAAAAATGGAAACTTAGGTAATCATATAATAATGAAACCTAAAAATAAATTTAAGTCTTTCCTTATCCATTGAGTTTTAGTCAATACATAAAGCATCTTTAGATATTTTAAAATACATTACTTTTTAACAAACCTTCATAACAATTACATTATATCGGAACTATTTCTCAAAATCGGGTGTCCACGAGCAATAATCTAGTTACTTAATATTATTGTCCTTTGATTTGTGAATTCATCGGTGGCTAATTGCTCCTAGGAGATCATAACTTTGAAATCAAGTGGTCGCTTGGTAATTGACATTTGACAGCATGAATCTTGCTTTCAACATGCACATTTTTGGTTGAAAAGCAAAGTCCATGTTTTGACATTTTGGGATCATCTAAATGGACTGTCTGCATAACTAATCTATCTAGACAACTTGACCAAATAGCTAAAATAATATAAGCCTATATGTTTAGTGCTAGCAACTTTCAAACGATTCCTTAAATGTTATACCATCAAATTATTATGTTTTTCAACTTTTAAATTACATAGCTAACAATAAACAATTATAGCATTTGATTTCTAAAAACTAGCAAGAATAGCTATGTCCTAATACTACAGGGCATATACATAAAAATTTCAAGAAAACAAATGATTAGCTACTTAATTACTCTAAAATAATAATAAGCTATACTTATGGTCTCCTACTGCCTAAGCTTAAACCACCCCCGAGGACGACATATTAGTAGAGGGATTCACATTTAGATAATAGGAGAAAGCAATAGATTAATTAGGTATAGGTATGACACACCGAAAATCAATTTGTTAATGTCACTATTTCATAGTTGTTTTGTGACTGCATTTCAAGCACTAGGAATCAAGGACAATAGTAAGAGTTAAGAAGTTGCAATAATAAATACTACTTATTGTAATTAAATAGCAAAAAATGCAAGGGAAAAATCATTATGATTTTTTTTATTTAATTTTTTTAAAAAGGAAAGAAAAAGTGGCTTTGCTTATGTCAAAATCTCATGTCCTAGGAGGCCAGATTAAGTATCTAGCTATTATAATCGATAGAAAATAGGAAAAGACGATTCAATTAAAAAAAAAAAAAGAAGAAGAAGCTGCAATTCTTAGAGTTTTAGGCCATGTTTTATTTATTTATTATTATTTTCAATTCTGTTCATTTCATTGGATTCTGAGTCATAATGAAACAACCATATTTTAACTTAAAAGAACATAGCCGTAAACTAAAATTTCCGTGAAAAATGGAGATGGCAGTATATGGTTATGTCACTTGTGTGAATAGATGGTTAAGATTAGTTATCCCATACCACGTCATACAGACTAAAGAGTAGTACTCTATAGTTTTCTTCTACAAAATGGCTGGTAGCTTCAACATGCCTAAATTCATAGAATTGAGAATCATTCTTGGAGTGCTAAATTTAGCGTTCAAGCTGGCAGTCTAGCACCTCTCTATATTCTAGCATAACAAATCTTGGTTCCAACAAGTTTCACAAGCTACTAAAATTTGCACACATTACAGACAAACTATAAGGTTTTTGAGGTCAAGAAAATTAAGGTTTTGAAAAAAAAACTAAATTAACGAGGTAACAATCAAGAAGTTGGAGACTAGTATGAAGTCCTGAGTAGGGATGATCATGGGACCAAGACCCACCCTGGACCCTAACGAATCCACCCCACTTATAAAAGTCTCGGTACCTTTCTTTAGACCTAATAGGTTTGGTACACGTCTAGGTCTAGGCATAGGTATGGGTCTTATAATTACAGTTTAAACATTAAAGTTTGATTGATCAAGTAAAGAAGCTAGACAATTGTATCTACTAGACTCGCCAGACAACTGATTAAAAGTTATAGTTTAGGGTCTAGGTAAGGTCTTGATTTTTTGAGACCCAATGGGTCTAGGACAGATCAGGGTACATCACCAAAAATAAAGGTCTAAGTCGGGGTTCAACAAAACCCTGCCCAAAGTCCGTAGTCCTGAGACTCCTCATCCCTAGTCCTAAGACCGTGAGTTAGGTTAAAACCTTAAATCAAATTCCCACATATACTTTCATAGAAAAAGAAAATAACCTAAATCCTAAAGAAGGAAAAGCCCAACTCATTTTACAAATGTTGAAATAGCATCCATAAGAGAGGTATAAATGAAGTAAATACAATAACGAAGGAATAGAGTGACCTATGTTCGCCATAATTCAACTTCTTCGCCCTAGGATTGTAGTTGTTGAAAGAGACACAACCTAACAGATAAGATCCTAGTCCACATCCCCAATAAATCAATAATATTTAACATTCGACTAAGAATTATAAAATAACAATTAATGGAGGTAATGGCACATAAATTGGTGCATGGCTAGTTGGCTACATTTACATCTCCAGTTTTATCCCATCACTAATAAATGTATGAAAAAAAATTAAATGTACCAAGTTACTAGTAGCATTCCACAATCACTATTATTTTCTCTCAATTAGGGGTGGATAATTAATCCGCCAAGAAGCAATGCTAATTCAGAAAAAAAATTAAAAAGAAAATTAAAAAAAGATAAATAAATAATAATAATGATGATGATGATGATAATAATAGAGCATTAACACACACTCCTTTCATAACAAGAGATTAGCCATGATTTTACTTTTACAGAATTCTAAAATATTTTCTCAAAAAAAAATTGTGGCAGATAGATGCAGTACAAGCCCTCTAGTCCTCTATCACATCCCAACAAAATTCAAGAAGTTTGGATTCAGTAGGTTTTTCTAATTCTTATGAGGGATTTTCCTTTTACAAGGGGCAAAGAATAAACAACTATGGACCAATGGTTAGTGGTGTTTGAATGACAGTATTTGGTACAGGTTACTTCAACTAGAACTAGGCTAGCTTAATTCAAGGTTTTTTCAATTTGCTAAAACCTCTGATGATTAAGCTTAGGCCTCAAGAGACCTAATCAGAACACAGCACCATGATATTATCAATAACTTGTGTCCCAATAACATAGCATCATGATCCAAAATTAATTTAGGCCCAGCTTTTTTAGCCAAAACTAGACTAAAATGACTAAAAATAATATATTTTACAAACTCATTACTCTACAAAAGTCAAATTGGACTAAACTGAATTGAATATAAGAGAACATGACCTTATTTAGCTACAACGTAATCAATGTGAAAGTGGGAATTTACATTGAGACAATTATAGTCTTCCGAGTTGTGATGCTAAAAGGATTGGGTTGGACAACTATTCAGTAAGCTTTATGTTTGGCTCCCTCTTGGTCCATATATACGTTGGGGTCTTGTGTAGCCTCTTGCTAGAACAATCAAAACTAGATCTCAACTTTTCCAGGTAACCCAAAAATTGCCTTCCCAGTTCAGAAACAAGGAGGTTTTGCTTAAAAAGCTTCAAGGAAAGGCACATATATATCCTACCAGTTTAAAATGGGTTACTTTGATACTAGGCATCATTCCACCCCAATAAAAGAAAACAAGACAACATTAAAAAAATGACTATAGCACTAAATAGGGGTTTATATTTCAACTCCATCATGATCACAAGCTGAGATTCAAATCAATCTCTTTATGATTTGCCAATTCCTTGCAAGAAGACTGCTGTTCCTGAAAACGAAAACTCCCTGGCCAAACGAAACCAGAATTTCCTTCTCCAGCAACATAAGGACCAACACCACTCCAGGGTTCAGTTCCAAATATGCAGTTAAGCTCATCAACACGAGTAGCAGCTAAAAATAGTGACATCTCTCTGCTAACTGATTTGTTTACAAGAGAATGGGATTGAATCCCAAGTGGACGAACCACATGAACACTAAATGGGTCAGATTCACCTGACCCAATTTCTTTCATCAACAACCTATGCCTTCTAGCTTCACCTCGCTCTCTTTTGTGTGCATTCTGGTGCCCACCAAGTGCTTGGGAGTTAAAAAATTTCTTTTGACAGAAACTGCAAGTAAAAGTTTTACTCTTACAGTCTGAATCCGAATGTGAATTGGACTCATCTGTGTTGAGGCTTAAGGTTAACCAATTTCCGAAATCAACGTCATTGATCTCATTTGCACTGTTTTCAAGATCGTTTTGAGGTGAGTGTGGATGATCAGCTCTTTTTGAAACCATATTGGATTCGAGGATATTATTGCCGGAACTAAGACAAGACACGCCTGTTCTTAAATAAGTGTATAGAGATGAAAAATCTAAATGATAGAAGTCGGGAAATTGCTTCTTTATTATGGTTCTTATGATTTTCTACTCACTGAAAACCAAATATCTTATCTCATCTGTCAGTACAGGTTTCTGTCAGGATATTGATTCCACTATCTCCCTCTTTCTATCATTATTGAAGAACACGATTCTTTGAATTTTATTTTTAATTTTTGGAGTTACTACTTAGTACAGTTGATCAGGATTCTTCTTTTCAAGAAGAAAGATCTGTTACAAGGTTGCAATATCACCTTTTACTCTTCTACCCCATACTTCCCTGCAAATGGTTGTTTGAAATATGGGCAAATTGTTCTCTGATTTGGACCACTTCATAAAGTACAGACGTAAATACAGACCTTTGCGGTTTAGGAATACTAAGTTCATTCTAGATGAGATGCTTGACAGGGTCCTTGGGCTAATCCATCTAAGCTACAATCCTATCTGCTAGCTCACAGCTATTACTCTTGAGCATAGTTTAGCAGTTTAGCACAGTCTAGGATTATTACAATTGCTGAAATGGTATTAAGATGAAACAAAGTTATGTGCTATTAGATGTCCTAGAGGTTTGAATCAATTTATTAGCAACACTTGTCACTATTAAATTTATGTACCTGACGAAGATGAAACAAAGTTATGTGCTATTTGACGCGTAATATTGTTGTACTATTTTAGTTACTGACGACAGTACGACATAATGAAGTGATATTATCAACCTTATTAAGTGAAATAAGCATACTAAAAGAATTTTATTTATCAAAAATATTGTATGTATTTAAAAAAAAACTAATTAAAAGTTAAACATATGGGAAGGTAAATTTTTATCCTAATGTTGAAGTATTAATACAACTATACAAAGATTATTGGTTCTTGTTTGTGCGACTTGTGTCAAAAAAAAGTCAAACACATAATGCCTATATAGGGACTTGAACCTAGGTACCATCTATAATTCATGTTTCAAAACATGCACTAAGACCACTTTGACAAGAGCTTAACTTATTGTTATTTAACAAACTAAAACTATATAAGCAGTTCAAAGTTTCAGTTTGGGGCCCAATGAAAATTGGGCCTTGTGATGTAGCCCAGCTTGCACATGCTACTAGCCGGGCCTGTTTGGCGGCAAGGCACGGACCACCCGACTTTCCCCTTGGCATGACACAACACCCCATCCGGCCAAGTCTGGCACGGCCCACGGCGGCACGGCACGATGACCACCTTTATACACAACTTATTTTATTTGTCCTATGTTGTACTACCTCTGATTCATTTGTGTGCACGAACTCTAAGACAATTGTAAAGAATGGGTGATGTGAAAAAATAGGACTGTAAAGAAAACATAAAGAAATGTAAGGGTGTGATTGTCTTTTCACTTAAAATGTTTACCATAAATGGACAAAAAAAGTTGATAAAACTCTATAGAACCAGCCCGTAACTAAATGGAGGTAGTATTGCTTTAGAAAATAATGCAGTCTAAGGGCCTATTTACTTCAACTGAAAACAGCTGAACTGAACTGAACTGAACTGATTGGAGCTGAACTGAACTGAGTTGAACGGTTTTTATAAAGGATTAATAAATAGCAAAATAAGAGCTGAACGGCGCTGAACTGAACGGATTTTAAGCTGAAGTAAAAAGGCCCTAAGTGGCTACGTTGCCAGTAAATTGCAAATTTTTACTACTACAACAAAAACAAATTCTTAAGAGCTTTATCAGGTACCTCAAAATGGCATATAGTAAACAAGTGAACTTCATGCTACCATCCTCCTCTCTCCACTAACATCAAGCCAAGCCATCACTAGCCCCACCCACCACGAATTCAAATCACTACCCAAGCCCACCCACCGCGGTGCCACTTGAAGCCCATCGACCACTAATTCAAACCACCATCGAAGCTCTACCACCTCAAAACCACTGCTTCAAACCACCCCAAGCTCACCCTCAACCAATTCGAACCACCACCCAAGTCCCAAACCCTCCCACCCTCTCACCCTCCCACCTCAGCACCACTGATTCAAGCCACCCCCAATCCTACCCACAACCAATTCGACCTACCCCAAGCCCACCCACATGCTGGTGGGGTTTGTTTTTGGTTCGATTTATTAGGTGGGCGAGTTCGGGAGAGAGATGGTTGCGATGGGGAGATTGATGTCAGCTTCAAGGTGAAGGCATGAGGAATAGTCGGGGAATCTCAGACTTAGTGGAGGCATGTGTGGTGGTCAAAGTCTTAGTGTGGCGGCGGTGGTGGTGGTGGTTTGTGTTTAACCTTAATCAATTGGTATGGAATATACCAAAATATCCTTGTGAGATGGTTTGGTTTGCTAGTACCTCACTGTGAGGTAGTAGGCATTACCCCAGTCCGAAAACAATTAGGGGTCGATTAGACATGAATCAATAAGAGGGATCGCAAAAGTCACAAATCCCATTCTTCCTTGTTTAACACTAAATTTTCTTCATGCCTCAACAACCTCATACCTCCACTAATAACTTTCATCCAAATTTGCTTAGGTCATCCTTTACTTCTCCTACGTCCACCTTGTTATCACTCTTCCAAAATCCAACCTCCTTACAGGTGTGTTACTTGGTCTCCATCTTATATGTCCAAACAATCTTAGACGACTTTCCCTTAATTTATACCCAATAGAAGCAACCCTGTCTTCTTCGTAACAACCTAATTCCTTATATTATCTTTTCCTGTATGGCCACACATTAAAAGTAGCATATGCATCTCTGCTACACTCATACTCATTATAATTTTACGGAGGAAACAATGCTTAAAAGCCCAACATTTGGTCCCATAAAGCTTTAGAGCAATACCGAGTCATTTCATGGTAACATGAAATTTTTCCTATAATTTTTTGCGCATATCCCAATCACATAGAAATCCGAAAGGTCCCTTCCACTTAAACTAACCTAATTTGATCAAGTAGGCCACATCTCCAATCCTTTTGGATAATGGATCCTAATGTTGAACACTCCTTCCATCAAAACTAATCAAGCTTGCAATCATGTTCTTTGTCCCACTAAATATCTACTCTATATATTTTATCAAACTTCTAATCAACTTAAAATTCCATTTTTCCAACGTTCTTCGCAACAAATCCAACTACGATAGTCACATTAGCCAACACTACATCATCCATAATCATACACCAAGACATATCATTATGAAATGAACTTCTCAATTTTTATATAAATATGACAAAAAGGAAAGGGCTACTAGTAGAACCCTTCTGTTTTCTTAAAACTAGTTTGTATAATCATGCTAACCCCCTCATACATATCTTTAACAATGTCAATATATTTCTTAGAAATACCTTTCCTTGTAAGAGCTCACCATAGCACTTCCCTCGGTACCTTATCATATGCCTTCTCCTAGTCAATAAAAATCATATGTAGTTTTTTCTTCTTATCCATCTAGTACTCCATAAGTTGTTTCAAGAGAAGAATAGCCTATATAGTGGACCTTCTTAACACAAATCAAAATAGATTCTCCAAAATGTGCATGAATCATCTCAACCTCAATTAAATAAGTCATTCCCACCCAAAATTTCCTGCTATGACTCATCACCTTGATCCCTCTATAATTGGCACTATCTTCAACTTCACATTTTTCCTAATACAATAGGATTGTGGTGCTCTTCGTCCACCCCATTAGCATTCTATTAATTCATCACATCTTATTGAAGAGAGAGTATTTTTACCATAAATATAATAAGAGGTTATCATTGTTTTTTTATTTGTCTTACTGTATATTATAACAATTTGATTTTGATCAGCATGATAAAGTGTCTTTTAAAGATTTTAATAATTGAACTTACAACTTGTTCTTGGAAGTGACAGTTGAAAGAGAGCAACTTATTAAAGGCAGTACCAAACCACATACCAAAGTAATTAATAGAAAATGTTTCCAAAGCACATACCAAAGTAATTCGTTCTACACATGTATCGTTCAAGTGAAGTAAAGTAAAATATTCCCTATGCTATACCCAACTCAATCTATGTTTCGAAAGCTACAAAATGGAGAGCATATCCTACAAAAGACACATAACTCTTACCCATTTGGGCCTCAGGGGTCTCTAAAGTAGATAGCAACAAGAAATATATAAAAGTTAAAGCGCTCAAATTTGCAATGTGGTCATCAACAAGTCCCTGCTAATGCCTTAATAGATGATATTTATAATGCAACTTGTCTGTCAAATGGTAGCCTTTAGCAGATGCAGCTTAAATCCAGCATAAGTCTAATTTAATCAGTGAATGCTACTAAGCATCCACTAGTAAAAATGTCCTCGATATGCACTATCTGCACGACTATTAATTATATGTCTGATGGAATAACGAAACCATCTATACTACAGAAAGAAAAAAGGCAACCCTAGGTAGAAAAAAGATCAAAATCAAACACCAACATTCAAAAGTCAAGAGAACGAATAAGAGAACCATCGATTCCTTCAATGAAACTAACAGAAAAGGCTCGCCATAAACAAGGTATAGCCAAAAAATTTATTCATACAAGTTCTCCAAGAGAATCTAACTACTCAAAATAAATATTCATCAGAATATATTGAGTGTAAAATTTTCAAGAAAACAAAAGGAAAGCACAGATAGGACCTACTTTTGAAGACTGTTGCAGTCTACAGGCCTCAAATCACAGAACTCCATGCATCAATTCCCCTGTCAACTTGAGTGAATTTATTTACTTTTTTTTTTCTTTTTCCAAGTCAAGCCAATTCAAGTACCTAAAAACAATGAAAAAATAAATCAACAGCTAAATGACAGTGTCGCACAACATGCTAACACTAGAAAAAGTGCATCAAAGTGTTGAATAAACATCATAATCCGAGATGTTATCAAAGCTACAAATCAAGATAAACTATTTTAACAACTCACAAGCACTAAAAAATATGTAGCATCACCTCAGAATGAAAAACTGAGCTAAAGCATTTTCAAGTTCAAGACGTAATACTAATGCGTACTAATGAAAAACTGTCTACTAACCTTGAAAAATATATTGGAAATGTACATTCTATCAAATACTAAGCCAAATTTGTCGTGAACAAGCTCAACCACCCCCAGTAAGGAAAATAACGATATGAATCTGTGATACTTGAAAATATCGTCAAACAGTCGCCTAACAAAAACTCATCATTTCTCCAGTTTTATGCTTACCTATATTTTTTTTAAAATCTCTGCTGATTGCGCTTATGCTTCACTTTTAGGTTATAAGTAGTAGTGAAATTCAAGCAGTAATTCGAGCGAAGTAAAATGCCAAATTCTAAGTTATTTAACTAGATTCAAACACTCCACTGGACAACCGGCGTCACGTCAATGACACCGAAAATGCAAATATGACATCAAAGACATCAAAATTCAAGTTGAGAAAACCTTCAACCACATCCTTAAACTTGTGATATATCAAATAACTTCAAAATTGACAAATTACTAATCAAAAAACAACAATTGCGAAAACCGCAAAAACAGAAGGAAAGAAGGAGAGAGAAGATACCCTGCGATAACTCGCAACAAGCCCTAGCGTCGACAACAATGTGCGAAGTCAAGCGAGCATCAGCCACAACTGTGTGCATCGGTAATAGCGATTGAGCGCAAGCCAAAACTCCAAGATTCCTAAATTACAACAACACATTATCGTATTTATATAATTAAAGATGTAAATTCAAATTCGAAGAAATTGAAAATGAAGAAGGTGTGAAACCTAGGGTTAGTGAAAGATTGGCGGACGAAAGTAGGCGAAGGAGGGCGGCGGAAGGCGGAGGAGGAAGGTCGGAAAGATGGAGATCTAACGGCGTTGAGGAGAGACCTTGACATTGATCCACTTCGACTTCTCCACGCCATTGTTTGAGGTTTTTGTGTTTGATTAGTGAGACTTCGTTTGAGGGTTTATGAATCTGCAATTTTGCAATAGGGTTTTAGCCTTTTAGGTCCAATCTTTTGAATTACGACACACGAGAGTGATTTAGTAAAACGACACCGTATTACCCTAACATTTTTTGCCATATTTTTTAACACGGGAATAGTAAAATGTGCATTAACTATTAAAATAGTAAGAAAAACGTGTACTGTATTCATTATGTTTAATTTAGTATTAATTATTATTTTCATCTCAACAACTACCCAAGCAAAAAATCGACAATAAAAATTTAGTAAGCTAAGAATGATAAATTTGCTCATAGGAACTCTTCTATATAGAGGCATCTTGGAACTTTGGAAGCATTAGAGAAATGGAATAATAGGAAAACCTATCTACAATCAAATTTTTTACCATGAACTTATTAAGAAATAAAATCATATTAATATGAATTATGATGCTGTGAAATACATTCAAATCATTAATAATCGTGGGAAAAGGTTACAATCCAATCAATAAACCCTTTTTAGCATAAACTTTGGTTAAGAAATTAAATCATATCAATTTAGAGCATAACATGTTGACATAAATTAGATGAACTTGACATACCCTTAGTCGAATTCTCCCCATAAACTACATTATCTAATAATAACATCCCTGTAAAAAATCACAAAACCAAATGTACTAGACAATTCTTCTAAGCAATGGACTTTATAACCAAAAAAACGCTACATTTACTCGCTAACGAAATTTTAGTTCAAGGTCTTTAGATTGGTCAATTGATCTCGACATTACGTGGCACAAGACCAAATGACCAATCTAGCTTTATTTCCTTATCCAAAAGAATAAAACCAACAAACACCAAAGAGACATAAAAGCCAACAACTTACATATTACAATTGGCGCTATATTTTTGAATAACCGTTGAGGAACAACAGTAACAAACACCATGTCATCCACTCCTCTGTTCACATCCCAACCATCACCACCACGAAACAACCCCAACACTTCCACCCTCCCTCGTCGCCCGCCACCCGAAAAACTCGCAATCTTATTAGACAAATCCAAAAACCTCACTCAAATCCTCCAACTCCACGCAGTAATTCTTCGCCACGGCCACGAAAACAACCCCATTTTAAACTTCAAGCTCCAAAAATCATACTCTGCTATTGGTCAACTTGATCACTCATTCACCCTCTTTAAAAGAAGCTTAAATCCAGATGTATTCTTGTACACTTCCATTATTAATGCTCACTCTTCAAAGAAGCTTTATTTTCAGGCATTTGAGTTGTATATTCAAATGTTGACCCAAGGAGTTGAGCCAAATGCATTTACTTTTTCTTCGTTGTTAAAGAATTGTTTGATTAATGATGGAGTTTTGCTTCATTCTCAAGCGATTAAGTTTGGGTTTGATGGGGATTTGTTTGTTACAACTGGGCTTTTGGATGTTTATGCGAAATGCGGGGATGTGGTTTCTGCACGCAAACTGTTTGATAGAATGTCTGAGAGAAGTTTGGTTGCGATTACGGCAATGTTGACGTGTTTTGCGAAGCATGGGTATCTTGATGATGCGAGAGGGTTGTTTAATGGAATGCAGGAGAAGGATGTGGTGTGTTGGAATGTGATGATTGATGGGTACACGCAGAATGGACGGCCTAATGAGGCATTGGCGCTTTTTCAACGAATGTTGAAGGCGAAATTGAAGCCTACTGAAGTGACTCTGTTGCCGGTGTTATCTGCATGTGGGCAACTCGGGGCGCTTGAGTTGGGAAAATGGGTGCATTCTTACATTGAGAGTAATCGAATTCAAGTTAATGTTCATGTGGGTACTGCCCTTGTTGACATGTATGCTAAATGTGGTAGTTTGGAGGATGCAAGGCTTGTTTTTGATGGCATATTGGGGAAGGATGTTGTTGCTTGGAATTCGATGATTGTAGGGTACGCCATGCACGGGTTTAGCCAAGAGGCACTACAGTTGTTTGGTGAGTTACGTCAGATGGGATTTAGGCCGACTGATATCACCTTTATTGGTGTCTTGAATGCCTGTGCTCATGCAGGGTTGGTTTTGGAAGGAAAGGAGTTTTTCTCCTTGATGAAAGGTACATACAATCTTCAACCAAAGGTTGAACATTATGGGTGTATGGTAAATCTTCTTGGACGTGCTGGGCAATTAGAGGAAGCTTATAACCTCGTCAAAGGCATGACTGTTGATCCTGATCCTGTTCTTTGGGGAACATTGCTAGGTGCTTGCCGTCTTCATGGAAATGTTTCTTTAGGGGAGGAAATTGCCAAGGTTCTAGTCAGCAAAAACCTTGCCAATGATGGGACATATGTTCTTCTATCAAACATGTATGCTGGAGCAGGGAACTGGGATGGTGTTGCCAAAGTGAGGACGATGATGAGAGAGAAAGGGATACAAAAGGAGCCAGGTTGTAGCTCCATCGAAGTAAACAACAAGGTGCATGAGTTTCTTGCTGGTGATTTGAGACACCCAAAGAGCAAAGACATCTATATGATGCTAGAGGAGATGAATAAGTGGTTAGAAGCTCATGGGTATTCCCCAGAGATAGATACTGTATTGGCAGATATCGAAAATAGCGAGAAAGAGCAATCCTTGAGAGTTCACAGTGAGAGGCTCGCAATTGCTTTTGGCTTAATCAGTACAACTCCAGGGACTGGAATCAAGATTGTGAAGAACCTACGTGTATGTTCAGATTGTCATACAGTTACAAAACTGATTTCTAAGATAACAGGACGCAAGATAATTGTTAGAGATCGAAATCGATTTCACCACTTTGAGAATGGCATTTGTTCTTGTGGAGATTATTGGTAGTTATGAAACATATTGGCATTAAATGTAGCTGAATCAACACATATTTGGTAGACCAGCTATAGCTTGTGCCAAGAAAAGAAAGAAGAATTGAAAACAAGTAGTTCTAAAGCTAAAATGAAAAACAAGTTTGGACGAGTTTTCATTTCTGTTTTCTTTTTTTGGGATAAGGGGCAATTATATACTTAGTATAACAATAGAACCAGAAATCTGATCAAGTGTAATCTGTACATTTTAATCAAATTACTGTTGTTAAATGACATCATTGTACATTGTAGGCCAACCAACAGATCTAATCAGCAGGCTATCCCTGCCTTAATCTAGGAAAGAGATCCAAGTACATTCTACCGCTAAGCCAAACGGTTGAAAAGCCTGCGATCTTCTATTACTCGTCATACCTACATTCTAAAATCCAGAACGCATACGGTGTTATTGGCAAAACAAGCAGCAATCTTGTTGCCTTCCTTGTTCCAACAAACTTCAAATATGCCCCCATTACCAGAGTATGTCTTCACAATCTTCCCTTCCTTTAGGGACCATACGTGCAAAGATTTATCTAAAGACCCACTAGCCAAATATTTACCATTAGGGCTGAATGCAAGCGAGTACACAGCTTCCCTGCAGATAGAACATCATAAGGCTTTGTAGAAAACAAATGCATACTAGTTCATATGAAGATACTTGCTCCAATAACAATCATAAATGGCGTGAAACATGCAAGATTAAAACAAATATAAGCCAATCATGAACATACAAATTTATGTGGTCCACTAACAATGTGTTGAGCAAAGTAGAGAGAATTGTTGAAAAATCATAATACAAAATAATGAACCAGATTACAAAATGAGTAGATTGAGTAATCCCCACTTCCCCGTAACGGCTTAAATAGACCCAATACAGAATATCAGTGTGATGTCATCAATGCCTGAGCAATGCCTCTGAATTTAGATTACTCAATTTGGATTTAATACAGATATCAGTGTGATGTTAGTATGTAAGAAGCTTACTCGGCCTCTTTTAAGGCATGACTTGGATATCATTGTCCTCTATTAAGGCATGACTAGATAGATAGGACCATCCAATAAGTTTTTTGGCACCACACTATCGCCAATTTTCCTAAGTTTCACGCCAAAACAAAGAGGAAAAAAATGCTGAAGCTGTTTATAAGATACCAATGCACAGAATGCAGTAGGTCAACATCCTACTTCCTATTTGGAAGGAAATAATGACCCTCTATGTTATTTACTATTTAAAAAAACTGCTTATTTTCAGCTTCATGGTATTGTGCGAATGATTCACCAAACCAACAATCCAACATAATCATTTATCAAAGCACACTGCTATCAATTACATTAACAGAATAAGTTTCCATACAAACAACTTACCTGTGACCATCAAAGCTGTGCAGTAATTTCCCAAGCTCCACATCCCATAATTTTACAGTAGAGTCAAAGGAAGCACTGCAAAGATGAGCCAATTTAGTTCACAAATCAGTTGCACAAATAAAAATGAAATTAAATCATCTGTGATACTTCTCGAAAGAACGCCACATTTATACAATGACAAAATGTATGCATAGCCAATTAGCCAAGTCACCAGAGTATACACTACAACACAGGCCCGTAACACATCCATTAATGTGTTCCGTTTTCATTCCTCAAAATAATGTCATCAACTCCAGCATATAAATTAGCCTAACTCAAAAAGGATATGTTCATTTCACCGTATTTCAAGATTTTATTAATCAAATAAGAAAAATTAAGTTCGTGTAGACCATGAAAAAGGCCAAGTTCATTTCACCTTACTTTCAAAAAATTTAATCCTTCATAATTTATTCTATCTACAGAATCAAGATGATTAGACAAATTAGGAAATACAATCAGCAGGTAAAATAAGTTTGTCAAAAACAGAAGACTTAGCTTCTGATCGGCAAAAGTTTATTTGTCTAGACATAAACAAAGTTTGTAAGCTATGTCTACATCAACAATTTCTTCGTTATCTAACGTAAATTAGAACAAGATAACAAAACAACATGACCTGCATTAAAAATTAAGGTACTAAATAAAATAGGAAAAATTCATAAAAATAATCTCAACTTTCGTCAATTATCTACTCAAAGACCCACCTTTGATTTATTCAAAAATGGACCAATCTTTTCCCATCATTTTCTAAAATTAGACCCTTTTACCTATAACCTGATAAACAGGTCACATTTATCCTCTTCCTCTCTAAAGCCTCACCAATCTCTTTCTTCTTCCCACCATCATTAAATTACCATACTTTGACCAGCATTATGTGAATTAAGCTTATTCATTTCTCATGAAGAATTGACAAAATACAAAAGGTTGAAATTTTATTATGCTGCTTTATTATTCTTAAGTATAATCATAATGTTTTCATCATCCACCAACTTTGGCCATCAATTTGACAACCCATCACCACCTTCAACTCTATAAAACCACCTCTACCACCACTGCAACTCACTGACCTTGTCTCATCATCCAAATTTTCCGTTGTTGTATAGCTCGTAACAACTCATAAAACGACACCGCCAAACCAATGATTTAACTCGCTCTCTTCTACTGATTCTGTTCTTTTTCCAAAGTTTTATGAAATTGATTTAATTTAAATTGGATTTTCTCTAAGTTCATGAAAGATTGATTCTTTTTTTGTATTCTAGGTTTAATTTTGGGTTATTTATGAATGAAAAAGGATTAAATTTCTTAAATTAAGGGGTTTTATGGTTTGTGGTTGAACTTAATTTTTGGGGTTTTAAGGCTTTGTTTACGTTGATTTAGGCAATGTCAATCAATTCAATTGCCACTAGTTTTAATGAATAAGATTGAAACCACCATTTTAATTAAGAATTTTGTGATTAACATAAGTACATTTATTAGGTATAAAAATTGTGATTTTTTTCTTCTTCTCACCAAACTAAACAATGGCAGAAGAATAAAAGAGTGTTGGGTTTGTGCGATAGAGGAGCTAGAATGGGGGCAATTAGGGTGCCCTGGGTGGTGGTGTGTTTATGTGTGAGTAGTTGATGGAGTTGCTGGAAGGTAGTAGGTGGTGGTAAATTTGTGCGAGGGTGGTCAGTTGATGGAGTGGCTAGAAGGCAATGGGTGGTGGACTAGTGGTTGGGTGAGTTTTGAGGGTTATGGTTGTAAGTAATAAGTATGGTAGTGCTAATCCTTAGCTAGTAAAACTTACCTGTTATTGCATGTTATTTTGCTTAGGGTCTATAATTGGAAAATCTACATAAAAGGTTGGTCCATTTTTGAATATATCAAAGGTAAGTCTTTTAATAGACTATTGACAAAAGTTAGGGTTATTTTCATAAATTTTTCCAATAAAATACTACCTCTGTTTCCAATTAATTGCAACACTTGAACATTTTATGTGAGACAATAAAATATTCAAGTGTTGCAATTAATTGGAAACGGAGGTGATAAGAAAAAACAGTTTTGGAAAGAAAGATTTTAAGAATTGAATCCAATAGGTGAACCAAAATTGCATATCTATACCAATGGAGCACACAAAGCTAAAGCTGAACTTGAATCAACCTGAAGTACATGCACATTGTGACACACCCAAAGCCGCCTCTTTTGGTGTACTCACGAAAGAAGCAAAGGGGTGTAACAAATCAAGGCTCACCCCACCAATCCGTACTTACAGCAGGAGGCCCAAGAAGAAGCCCAGCTCCAACGGTCTTCCATAAGCTCCAATTACAGCTTCTGTTTGGAATATCTGCTACTTTGGCACTACTAGCGTACTCTTTTGGCATTATTAGTTTACTTTCTTTGCATGTGTTCTAATTAAAGTTAGACTCCAAGTTGTTAGGAGCAGCCATTAATATTTTGCTTTGCTATTTTAGGAGTTGTAGTAAGTTAAATAGGAGTGAAGGATTATTGTAAGAATCATTCAGAAAATTGAGAGACTACTTGGAGAGTTGTGAGCTAAACTCACTAAACCTTTTGGCTATTAATTAATCATCAATTTAAATCTCAGTTCAAATATCTGTTCCTTTCAATCTCAAAACTCTGTTTAGTTCGATATTGTGCTCACCCGTGCCTTACAATTGGTATCAGAGCAGCCATGGCTCCGGGGACGCACACGCAACGGCTCGAGGCTCTTGAGGGGACGTTGGAAGAGGTGAGTTCGAAGGTGGGCAACTTGGACGAGACAATCCAGCAGATTTTCTCTAGAGCTGTCGCATCCAGCATGGATGAATGGAGAAGGTCTGTGGAGGCACAGCTCAATGAGGAGCAGACAACAGCCCCCCGACGGTTGGAAGGACAACTGGACACGCTCCAGCAAAACCACGAGAAACACCTCGCTGAAATTAAGGCGTTAGTTGAGAGAAGAGAGGGGAGGCACGCAGGGAGTGGCGATGAAGAGGAGGTTGGAGAAAACAGGGGAATGGAGGCGAGAAGGCATGGAAATGGTTGAGAAGTTGCAGGCCGCAGTGGTATCCATGGAAGGTGACGCCCTTCATTGGTACCAGTGGGAAAACAGGAGGAGGCTTGTGGTGTCTTGGGAGGATTTGAAGGAGCGAGTTTTGCTCCAATTTTGCCCCACCAACGCCGGAACTCTTCATGAGCAATGGTTGGCCGTATCACACACAACCACGGTGGCGGAATACCGGAGATCATTCATCGAGAAGGCGTCGCCCCTCGACGATGTGCCGGAGAGCATAATGAAAGGCCAATTTGTGAATGGTTTGAAGGAGGATATTAAAACAGAAATACGGATGCTTAATCCGATAACGCTCGAACAAGCCATGGATTTGGCATTGCGAATTGAAGAGAGAAATAGAGTAAGCAACCTTAAGAAGTCCACTGTGACCCAAAACAAACCCACTACTTTCTCCTATTTTCACAAAAGCCCAACGAACACCCTTTTTGGGGGAGGAGCGGCCCACATTGCTTCCCACCCCAACCTAAGCAACAGCACCACCTTGGTCAGCAAGGCAAGCGTGGCCAGCACAGGGTCCATGGGGCAGAACTACTCTGCCGGGCCAACGAGCCGAAACCAAGGCTCTACAACCCGTTTCACGGGGGAGGTTCGGCGGTTGATGGAGAAGGAGCTGCAGGAGCGAAAAGCCGAAGGGCTCTGTTTTAAATGTGATGAAAAATGGGGTGTGGGTCATAAATGCAAGGCCCGTGAACTAAGTGTCCTTTTAATGGAGAGCCATGAAGAGGAGGAGGAGGGAGAGCTAGCTGCCATGGAGGAGCCCGAGGAGACTCTAGACGAAGCGCCCCCCATGATTTCAATGAATTCCTTAGTGGGTTTGACAGGCCCGAAAACCATGAAGCTAAGGGGGACCATTAATGGGCATTCCGTAGTGGTAATGATTGATCCAGGGGCAACGCATAACTTCATATCGGAATCAACTGTGACAGAGGTGGGACTGTCGGTTGTGGGGGATGGAATTTTTGGAGTGTCACTAGGTAATGGCAAGGCTGTGAAGGGAAGAGGGCAGTGCCCTGGGGTCCGGTTGATCCTCGATGGGAAGGTGACGATTGAGGAGGATTTTCTACCACTTAAGCTTGGAAATTCTGATGTTATTATGGGTATCCAATGGCTTGAGAAATTTGGGGTGGTTAGGACTAATTGGAAGATACTAGAGATGGGGTTCAAGTGGGGAAACAAAGAGGTCACCCTAAAGGGGGACCCCACCCTTACTCGAACAGCAGTGTCCTTGAAGGCCATGATCCGCGCTTTGAGGAAGGAACAAGGAGGGCTGTTGGTAGAGCTATCACAGTTAGAAAAGGACGGGAAGGAGCCGGAAACCGATGCGAGTTGGCCAGAATTTTTGCACGAAACCTTGAATGAATTTACTGATGTCTTTGAGGCACCGCAAGGGCTGCCACCCACGAGGGGACACGAGCATGGAATCATTCTTAAGGATGGAAGTAACCCGGTGAGCGTGCGGCCTTACCGGTACCCTCAATTTCAAAAGGATGAAATTGAGCGCCTCATACGTGAGATGCTTGATGCAGGCATCATTAAACCATCCACAAGCCCCTTCTCAAGCCCGGTACTCTTGGTCAAAAAGAAAGACGGTTCATGGCGGTTCTGCGTGGATTACCGCGCCTTAAACAAGGAAACGGTACCGGATAAATATCCAATACTCGTAATAGACGAGTTACTAGACGAATTGGGAGGAGCTCGAGTCTTCACTAAGCTGGATTTAAAGGCCGGGTATCACCAGATTCGGGTAAAACCCGAAGACACCCATAAGACTGCCTTCCGTAAGCACGAAGGCCACTACGAGTTTCTTGTGATGCCGTTTGGCTTGACAAATGATCCGGCCACATTTCAGTCTTTGATGAACGAGGTCTTTCGACCATATCTACGGAAATTTGTGTTGGTGTTTTTTGATGATATTCTCATATATAGCGTGAGTTGTGAGGAACATGATGAGCATGTCAAGTTGGTCATGGAAAATCTGAGAGAACAGAAGTTATTTGCTAATTTGAAGAAGTGTGAGTTTGCCAAGAAGGAAGTAGCTTACTTGGGCCATGTGATCTCTTATGGGGGAGTGGCCATGGACCAAAGCAAAGTAGAGGCCATGCTACGCTGACCCATTCCACACAATCTAAGAGAGCTGAGAGGCTTACTGGGCCTAACCGATTACTATAGAAAATTTGTGGCCCATTATGCAAAGGTGGCCCAATCTTTAACTAACCAACTTAAGAAGGATAGTTTTGCTTGGACTGAAGAAGCCACAAAGGCTTTCAATCAACTCAAGGAGGCCATGACACGTGCCCCCGTGTTAGCCATGCCGGATTTCAACCGGCCGTTTGTCGTAGAGGCCGACGCCTCGATTACGGCCTTGGGGCGGTTTTGATGCAAAGTGGGAGACCTATTGCCTTCTTCAGTAAATTATTGGGACCCGCTAATCAAGGTAAATCCATCTATGAGAAGGAATTAATGGCAGTTTGTTTGGCAATTCAAAGATGGAAACACTATCTTCTAGGGCGGCGGTTCATTGTGAGAAGTGACCAGCAAAGCTTGAGGTTTATCACTCAGCAACGGGAAGTTGGGTCGGAGTATCAACGGTGGGTTCGCAAATTAATCGGCTTTGATTTCGAAATTCAATACAAGACCGGTGCCTCGAACCGCGTGGTCGATGCCTTGTCGAGAAAAGGGGCAGGGGAAGGTGAGTTGGGGTCCCTAATTACTACATGTACCATAGATTGGTCGGAGTTAAATCACGAAGTGGATGCTGATGAGGAGTTGGGAAAATTGAAAGGGACGGTTGAACAGGGGAACGGGCCGCGCGGGTATACGGTAGAACAGGGGAGGCTGTTATTCAAGGGGAGGGTGGTTGTTCCCAAGGGGACTACCTTCAAGGCATCACTGTTACGCCTTTACCACGATACACCAGAAGGGGGCCACGCCAGGGAGGTAAAAACGTATTTAAGATTGGCGGCGGAGTGGTTTTGGCATGGGATGAGGAAGGATGTGACAGAATACGTCAGGGCTTGTGACACTTGTCAGCAGAACAAGCTCTCACAGCAATAGCCAGCGGAACTGCTCCAGCCACTACACATTCCAGAGGCCGTTTGGTCTGAGATAAGCATGGACTTTATCGAAGGGCTACCTAAATCGGGAGGGCTTGACACCATATTGGTCGTGGTAGACCGCCTCTCAAAATATGCGCATTTCATTGGGTTGCGCCACCCTTTTTCTGCTAAGATGGTGGCTGATGTTTTTGTGAAAGAAGTGGTCCGTCTCCATGGTTTCCCGATAACATAATCTCCAACCGGGATCGAGTTTTCCTTAGTATCTTTCGGAAGGAACTGTTTCGTCTACACGGAACAGAGCTGCAAAGGAGCACCTCGTACCATCCCCAAACGGATGGCCTAACCGAAATTGTCAACAAAGGGCTTGAAACCTATCTACGTTGCTTCGCCGGAGAGCAACCAAAACAGTGGTCGAGGTGGTTGGCATGGGCCGAATACTCTTACAATACTGCCATCCACTCTTCCTCACACATGTCTCCTTTCCAAATACTCTATGGGCGAGAACCATCGAAAGTCACACGAATGGGGAAGGGGGAAACAGCAGTAGGCTCATTGGAGGAGGCCTTGCAAGAAAGAGATTATATGCTGGATGAGCTTAAGGTCAACCTTTTTCGCTCACAACAAATGATGAAGACCTATGCTGACCAAAAGAGGCGGGAGCTTGAATTCGAGGTGGGAGAGATGGTATTCCACAAGCTTCAGCCGTATCGACAACGTTCCTTAGCTAAGAGACCCCACGAGAAATTGGCAGCACGTTTTTACGGTCCATATGAGGTAGAGCAGCGAGTGGGTAAGGTAGCCTACAAACTTAAATTGCCAGATCACTGCCGCATCCACCCCGTGTTCCATGTTTCTCAATTGAAGCGAGCTGTGGGTGTCAGTTCAGGCTTCTGTGACATTCCGAGCCAACTGACACCTGAACTGGAACTTGTTACCAAGCCTGAGAGCGTTCTGGGTTGTCGCACCATAGAAGGCGGGGTTAAAGAGGCCCTGATTAAATGGCAAGGTTCACCGGAGTTTGAAGCGACATGGGAGGAGATAGGACTGCTCGATCAGCGATTTCCGGACTTCCACCTTGAGGACAAGGTGGCTCTTTGGGCGGCGGGTGATGTAACGAATCAAGGCCCACCCCCACCAATCCGTACTTACAGCAGGAGGCCCAAGAAGAAGCTCAGCTCCAACGGTCTTCCATAAGCTCCAATTACAGCTTCTGTTTGGAATATCTACTACTTTGGCACTATTAGCTTACTCTTTTGGCATTATTAGTTTACTTTCTTTGCATGTGTTCTAATTAAATTTAGACTCCAAGTTGTTAGGAGCAGCCATTAATATTTTGCTTTGCTATTTTAGGAGTTGTAGTAAGTTAAATAGGAGTGAAGGATTATTGTAAGAATCATTCAGAAAATTGAGAGACTAATTGGAGAGTTGTGAGCTAAACTCACTAAACCTTTTGGCTATTAATTAATCATCAATTTAAATCTCAGTTCAAATATCTGTTCCTTTCAACCTCAAAACTCTGTTTAGTTCGATATTGTGCTCGTGCCTTACAAGGGGACACCCTCCACCATTGGTCCAAGGGTCAACATATCCAAAACAAGGAAACATCACAAGTCATGAACAAGAGGACAAAAAGGTTGATGGGGAAGCAGACAAAAGTCAACACTAATTCACCAACATGGCAACTTTCACTTTTTAAGTTAAAATGTTTTTATTTCCAGTTTCATCAGTAGTAGGGGAATTGTAATATATATTTTGAGATGAGGATGAAGAGAGGTCATTCAGAAATTTGCTTAAGGACTCATTGTGAGATTGGTAGCCTAAAGCTACTTGTATGAGACTCATGACCTCAAGTCCTGCTTATCATTTGAACTTTTGGCAATAGTAATGCAAACGCAATTTCCCTTTATTTACAATAGTCTTTACAATAATTCTTAGATACAAATTCCACTATAGCAGTTAGCAATTTCCAGTTTATTACACATATATCACTGTACTTAGTTCTCCCTCGTTTCTAAATATTTGATACATTTGAAATCTTGACATTATTCATAAGATTGGAGAATCCTTTGAATTACTTTCAGCATATAAAACATAATATAGTCATATAGGATCTTGTTTGATTCTTCTCAATGACTACGTTATTAATATCCAGTTATTATAATTTTTATATATACACAATAAAGATATTTAAGGTCAAACAAGTGCATTGGCATATGTGCAAATCAAAACGTATCTAACAAATAGGAACGGAGGGAGTAGTACTCTAAATGGACGTTTGGTCGCTAAATCCATTAATAGAATGGTGAACCTTATATTTTTTTTAATTGAAGGCATTTCATCAAGGTACCAAAAGTCAAATGAGGATGATCAATTGTTACAAGTCAACAGTAAAATCAGACTTGAAAATCCCATGATACAAATTCTACCAGAACTAGAGAACATTACCTTGCCAGGACCAATTGCTGGTTTGGATTAATTGTGCCTGGACCAGTAGGGCTCCACCTGATGGTGTATATCTCCTGCAAAAGAACCAAATGAACTTAAATTGATGCTATCTCTATGTTTCCAATACAGAAACAAATGAAACATAACTCAAAGCAAACCTTTGAATGATCTTTTAAATCATGAACTAATCCATCCTGCTTCATACACCATACCTGCACCAAGGCATTGAAAATTCTAATTTCATATAATATCATGTAATGCAAGACACATGCATGACTTGACTAATATGACGATAATCACCTTAGCAGTACTGTCATCTGAGCAAGAGGCCAATAATGTCCCAGTTGGGTCCCATTTGACACAGTTAACTTCACCCTGAAAAATGAATAATACACCAGCAGCTTTAATACGTCGTATCATGTTGCAGACTACTAAAACAGCAGGGAAAAATAAACACAAAACTAACTGAGTAAACTAGGTAAAAGAAACGAAAATATATTCCTTTCCTCTCCCTACTACACCACCACTAACCAAAAATGAAAGAACACAAGCAGCCTGCTGCCTCAAAATCCACCAGATGAAAAGGTCAGAGAGAGGGGAAGGCAAACAATTGATGGCATTCTCCATCACATGCAAATATGCAATCATTAAACATAAATCTACTTTAATATAAACTAATACACCACCCAAAAATGAGTTGTAATCAAACTTGACAACTTTAAGGACATCATGGGTAAAACTAAGAAACATACAAACCATTGGTCTCAAGGACAGGCTGACACAAGACCAGCTTTACATAACATATTCTCCTACATCTAGCAATTTCACCAAAAAGTGATATAGTAACATCTAGGCCATGCAATATGAAGTAATGAACACAGCAGAAGACAGATTTGGGGAAAAAAACCTGATGGCTAGCAAAGGTTTTGACAGGACTACTTTCCCCAACTTTGCACACATATATCATGTGATCTGTAGAGCTTGTTGCAAATGAAACATTGTTCCGCCAGTCAACATCTAAGGTTGGACCTACAGCAAACCTGAGCTTGAGTACATTGTGCATATAAAACCATCTTAAAAACTAAATATATGTCCTTCAAATATAATAAAAAAGAACCTGAATGAAAACTAAATTGTTGCTTTGCTTCTCCTGCCTTTACATCCCATACAATGGCTGTTTCATCACAGCTACCAGTAAGAAGATAGTCACCCTTCTTATTCCATTTTAATGAAAAGATCGGCCCCTTGTGTTTATTTAATGTACTCTTCAGGTCACCTGTAATAATTACCAAACACAAAAAGGAGGTAAAAATCAGGAACCCTTGCAACTTGTAACCAGTTAACACAATTGAATCTCCAAAATTTCCTTCTTATTACCATAAAAAGACAAATACCAGATATATAAACCTTACCATGGGTGTTCCATATTCTTGCCTGGCCATCATAAGATCCAGTAGCAAGAAGGGTACCGTCTCCCTGCAAAGCAGCCAGCCAAAAACAATAGAACTTAAAACAAGAATATGAAACCATGAACCTAAATCTTCATATGAAAACCAGAAATAGAAAGTGTTCATCCTAGTACAGATGGTACATTTATAAAATAAGCAGCACATCACATTATGCGAAACTAACAGAAATAGATATTTTCGGTCCCTCGTAATTTCCTACAGCAATCCTACCACATTATCAGGCATGTAAACAAGCAATTAAATTACAATTAGTAAAAGAAAAAAGATGCCATTCATAATTATTCAATTTAGGAAATAACCTCGTACAACTTACATTCCAATCAAGCGTAGTCACATCCTTGCTTTTCTCATTTGTATTCCCCTTAACATGCTTCAACACCACAATATTGGTGGATTCAATGTGTGATTTAGAACCTCTCTCAGACATTGGCCAAATCCGAGCTGTCGAATCCCCAGAGCTAAGAAATACAAAAGCGGCAAAACCAAATGAAAAAGTGTGTAAAACCTTACACGTGCTAGCAATAGGATAATAATTGAGAATGAAACGCTAAATCTTATGAGGATTGAAAGACAACCGCACAGTACACTCTAATACTTAAAATATTCTACAGAAACTCATATCATGTTACCTGGACTATAACTCTTAAGAGATCAAACTTTGAACATTTAAAAGTTGAGAGAAACAAAGTTACTTCCAAGTTTAGATAGCACACTCTGTTTCAAAAAGTAGTAAATACATATATTCATAACATTTGATATTTTGATCCGATCCTTGCCTCAAAAATCATGAGTAGACAGCAAACAAAACAGTAAGCAAGCTCAATCATAAAATATTCAAACAAAAGCCTTGACCCAAAAATTAATAACAACAATAATAACAATAATAATGATAATATTAATAAATTGAGATAATTCAATTGGAGGGCTAGCTTAGGCACAACCAATACAAGAGTACTCACCCAGATGCAAGAAGTGAACCAGAAGGACTCCATGCACAAGCACAAACCTAAATAAACAGGTTCAAACCAAATTCAGTAACCTCATCAATGTTTGTGGATGGAAAAAAAATTCAAACAATTGACTATGATGGTCCATTATGAAACCTCAGATGTGTGCCCCTCTAAAATTGTCACATCAGAAGCAGCAATTTCACACTCCATAGAAGGTATTGACGGAGAAGTTTCCATTGGCTCAGGATCTGTGAACACATGAACAAAATAAGGTTAAATAACAAAAGGTTAATCAACATTATAATCACAAAAAACAAATTAAAAGTATAATTATGCAGAATCCACAGCATAGACATTCAATGATAGCGATAAGCAGTAAAAGTACCACATCCCTCAAGCCCGTGTCACCAATGGATATATACATATTGCATGCTGTTATAGCTTTATATATGATACACCTCCATAAAGCAATAATTTCAAAAAATGTTCAGGCCCATATATCCATGCATATGAGCATACAAGGAGCTAAATCAATAGAATGAAGAAAATGTAGAGATCAGCACATCGCATTGAAGTGAGATGCACTTATCGGAAAGTGGGGGGAAACAAATGGCATGCCGCTTCCCACTTGATTCTAAACTAACACCATAGCATACAAGATCAGACTACATTAACTGCTATAATTCACCATGTCAACTTTTTACATAGACACATAAGCAAATATTCTACAAAAATAACCCTACTAATGCATTTAATTCAGAAAATCCAATGAAGACAATAAATCATCCCCACCAGCTATCCTGATTACCATCAATTCCATCATGAAAAAATCAAATTCACTTCAACTTTGATACAACACATAATGGCTTTTGCAAAAATTGAATGTGCAATCATAAACAAGCACGACTTTATTCAGAGCTGAGCATCTCAAAGAGCCTTTTCTTTCATCGGATTTTCATCAATGCGTTCACTCTCAAGAAAGAAAGACATAATATGTAAAAATAATCATCACATTAAATGAAGACGGCTGAAGTTCTTTATTAATTAAGACAAAATAGGTATGATGTCTCCCACACACTTATAATTTGAAAAGGTAACTACAAAAGGTTATCACTTATTAGATATATGGAATCTTAAAATACCACATAAGACTCTGTTGCCAGCTTGACATTGCTATTACAGATGCACAGTTTCATTTTTTACTTAAGTATTTTTTAACTGATCCATCTCAATAGACCAACTCCGACAATTAACACTTTAGGATATTAAAGACAAAAAGAAATTACCCAACGTGGAAATTAGAGATAAACAGAAACAAATAGAGGAGACACAACCTTTCATCAAAAACCAAATAACAGCAAACCATTTGCAGCCTTACCATGAAAGAGAGGAATATAATTGCGTAAGACAGGAAAAACTTCTAGCGTCAAGCCAAAAACATACTGAGCACAAAAAAAGATAACATACCAGAACAAACTCCGTTATCTTCCTTTTTGATCACAGGCTTCTCTTCTCGCTCAACAAATGATTCTTTATCAGAGGCACCAACCTGCAGCTTAGCTTTTTCCTCCTCTTTACCAGTTTTTTCTTCCCTGTCTTTCCCAATTTTCTCATCTCGATCTTTCCCAGTTTTTTCTTCCTTAACTTTACCAGCTCTTTCTTCCTTCTCTTTCATAGCTCTTTCTTGCCTCTCTTTGGCAGCCTTTTCTTCCCTCTCTCTTGCAGCTTTTTCTTCCCTCTCTCTCGCAGCTTTTTCTTCCTTTTCTCTAGCAGCTTTTTCTTCCTTCTCTCTTGCAGCCTTCTCGTCCCTCTCTCTTGCAGCCTTCTCTTCCCTCTCTCTCGCAGCCTTTTCCTCCTTCTCTCTCGCTGCTTTTTCTTCCTTCTCTCTCGCTGCTTTTTCTTCCTTCTCCCTCGCTGCTTTTTCTTCCTTCTCCCTTGCAGCTTTTTCTTCCTTCTCCCTCACAGCCTTTTCTTCCTTCTCCCTTGCAGCTTTTTCTTCCTTCTCCCTTGCAGCTTTTTCTTCCTTCTCCTTTGCAGCTTTTTCTTCCTTCTCCCTCACAGCTTTGTCTTCCTTCTCTTTTGCTGCCTTTTCATCCTTCTCTTTCACTGCCTTTTCGTCCTTCCCTCTCACAGCCTTCTCATCTTTCTCTTTTCCCTCTACATCCTTAACATGATCTTTATCCTTATCCAGCCTCCTATTATCTCTTCCTCGCTTTCGTTCTCTATCACGATCCTTTTCAGATTCTTTCTCCCTATCTTTCCTTGAATTTTTCCTCTTTTCTTTGACCATTCGCCGCAATTCATTGACATCCTTAGTGATAAGGTCCATAGGCTGAATAAATGAGAAATCTTCATCAATATCCGCATCACTCTGCCAAAATTGAAAGAAAAATAGCTTAAGTCACCATCAAAACCACAAGATCACAATGTATATTACTCCCTCCATTCCAAATTCGTTCCCCATAATTTTGGGATTTTCCAATTTAGTAGCAAGAAGTTACAACATACCAATAACACTTCTTTTCCTCAAAAAATTTCAGTCACTGCCTCCGCAATTTATAGTTGCAACAAACGGATATGGTTGGTGAGACAAAACATATTCATTTGTTGCAACTAAAAAAAAACACGAAGGTAGTACATTATAATATTGTTCCATAATTTGGATGTTGTAACGAATTCAGGATGGAGGGAATAGAATAATAGTATGAAGGATAAAAGGGCTTGCAAACATTGTTCAAGTTAGCTTCCATTTCCATGTACTGAAGCCCTTTTTGCACAAAGGTAATGAGAGCACCCGGAGGAACCAAATTGCCATCAATCGGGCACTTGTTTATTGCAGCCTCATACCCTAATGCAAACGCAGAGTGTGTAAACCCTGTAAAAGGAAATGCTATCAGAAACTTGCAGGTGTTTTAAAGAATGGCTATAAATATCATCATCTCAACAGTCCCTCGAATAAAAACTCTTGCAGTAAACCAGGACAAGACACAATATAAGCAATATCTGTCCAGGTAATATAGAATTATAGACTATACATTTATTCTTAATCATACCACGTAGATTACACCTTCAAAGGAAATAGATCTACGAGATTCATCATAAAATTGAATGCATACTGATTGGTTAAGTTTCTATTCAGGTTCACTCCGGGCTAATTGCAACATAATATCAGATACACTTTTTATACTTTGTAATTCATATAATAGTGCAATTTAGTGTTGTAAACTGGTAATTCATAAAAATCGAATGCAGGTTGGCTGGTTCAGCTGAGAGCCTGAGATACTTGCACCATAATTAGCTTTTACCTAAGTACAGCTCATGTTTAGTTGTTGCAATTTGGATAAAGTAATTGGATAATACTCAAGGTTCACAAATCTAAAAAATATCATACTAACATAATACAAAAAATAAATTAAAAAAGGAAAAAACAAATTTACACCCATTTACTTTACAACTTCAGCTAGCTTTACAGTCAGCACTCATGTAGTGACCCGTTAGAATTTGCCTAACAACAGCCCGGCTTATTTCTCAGAAATAATAAGAGCACATTATTTTCATCCATACCCCCAAAATCGAAAAATGTAATCAATAAGCTTCTAACATAAATGACAGCATAGCTCCAAAAATACTTCATAGCATTAACCAAAACATAAAAATCAATCTTCCTTTGAAAGACCTAGAAGGATCATCAAACCTCAAGCACTTAAGATGGTCTGTTGAGTCAGGTTTATTTCTAACAATTCTATATGATAAGTATGATTAGCAACATGGGAACCCCCGCTATTGGCATCTTAGAAGATAGCGAAATAATCCTTGAAAATAGTAAAGGCCCCCAATCATTATTATATTAAACTTAATAAGTTTCCTTCAAAAAGTTCCATACATGAATAATCATTTATTATTAGTATCATTTATTTAGTAAATACATATATTTGTTAGTACTACTTGATAAATTTGTATGGTACCATTTGTTTCTATTAATCTTATGGTATCAAAAAGACTATTCCGTATCCCTAACCAGTAGCCAGCCCTCATCAATATTTATGGTTTACTCTGGAGAAAACTTGAGAAGTCAAAAAGAGTCAATTAAGAGTAAAATACTATAATCAACTCCTTATTGTGTAAAAGATTGCTCCAAAAGCACATTTCCTCAATCAAACCCTACTATTTAGTTTGTTCACAAAAGACTACAAACAAGAGGAAAACATAATTTACATCAAAGCCTTCGATCTTCCATCAAAATTTCCTTTTTCCGTTAATTCGATTACTTTTCTTCAACTAATTTTCCGTTTTTTTCCCCTTTTAGACCTTAGAACTATTTTTGTGCCCTATTTGCTCTGATTCATAGCAATAATGCAAAGCAAAATTTTCCCAAACCCTAGCATCCTCGACTTCATCCAAACTAAACCCTAGCATCCTCGACTTCATCCAAACTCTTACGAAAGTCCTAAAAAATAATTAAACTCCAACGGTCTGCACAAAATTATTTTTGCCAAATTTGTGGAAACAATTTGAATCATGAATTTATAATCAATATCATAATCAAAGTATGATATTTCTGCTTTTAATGTAGCAATGTCAAACAATCAAAATCGAGTACTCGTATTCGATGTAAATTGAATCCGCAACAACTTAAATTGAATGAGACCAACCTAGATACCTCTTCAAAAATCCAATTTCTGTAACCTCGCAAATCATTCTTAAGCATGCATGTCTCAAAATCATCAAAACAATTCATTCTAACAGATCGAAAGTATCAAAAACGTATACAACAAATCTGAATAAATCAGTAATCAAATAATTTAAATTCATTAGTCTAACTTACAAACAACGATTCGAAACCCTAATTTTGAGTCCTACAGTTTTAAAAACACTTTTAAAAATCAGCAACAGATATTCGAAAACACAGAAATTTCTTCGAATAATCAGAGGAAAATATATATATATATATATATAATTCATAAACAAATAATTCAAAAGACGAAAGTAGCGTTATACATTAAAACACAGGCTTAAGAATAATTCAAGCCGAAAAAGGGAAATGAAGAGGAAATAAACCTGACTCTTGAAGATAACGGAAAATAAGGAAGTTTAATTCAACGGAAGTTATGGACGACATCGTTGAAAAATTCGCAGGTGAAAGACGAATTAAGCTATCATAGTTTTAACGTTTTGAGGTTTTTAATGGAGAGAGTGTTGGTTTGATAGGCAGCTATACTGGAAATGACGTTTCAGACTTCTCGGATGAATGAATTGAAGATTTTCGAAGACTACAAGTCCCTTTCGTTTTTTTTTTTTTAATATTATTGAGGTGGGCCCGTTGATTAGTGCAGTGAATTGGAATGAAACGGACTGACGAGGAAACCGACCTGTTTAAAGTTACGCTCTTCATTCCGAGAAAATATATATATTCAAAGTAGCGTTAGTTTACAAGAGGCTAATTTCGCAATTTTTTCTTTCAATTCAGAAACATATAGTTTTAAGTCACGATATATAATTTTTAAGGAACAATTTTTAAGTTAAAAAACACAATTTTACGCTCTAACAACTATGCTCTTGATATACAACGACTCATCCATCTCTATTTACAAGCTACTACATTTCTTTTAGCACAGTCTTTGAATATTAACTTTGACGGTTAATAAATCTGATTGTATATTTAACTAAATGAATAATATCTCATATGACTATTTCATAAATTATCAAGTTGTCGTAACAATTGGTCAAAGTTTTAAACCTTTGACTCTAAAAAAAATGTAGAAACCTTTGACTCAAAAAAAAATGTAGCAAGTAATTACAGACAAATGGAGTAATAATAAGAAAAACTAAAATTTTTTGATTTGGGAAAAAAAATTGATGCTACTAAACAAATTTGAATATGTAGACAAGTATTCAATAACTTTCTCAAGGTTTGGGGAAAAAATATTTTAATGCTAAGGAGGGCCAAGTCTAAAAAAGAAAAAACTAATTTGGAATATCTATCTCGCATAAATGTGTAATCATGTATTCCTGTGTAGTAAGTCACACACTTAATTGATGGTATGGTTCTACTCTTTAATTAAACGCTACATGTTTGCATTAACAAGCTTTCTATTTAAAAGCTCAACTCTAGTTCCTATCACACAGATTTTTTTCGAGGTTGTTTGAAAGCTAAGATAGATTAAGGAAGAACAAGGCCACGAGCATCCTCTTCCAAGATAGGTTCACTGAAGCCATAATGGTGGAGTTTGACAATAGATAACCTTTCATGATTGGTTCATCCTTCTATTCACGAGTCGGCTCTACCTTATTTCCCTGACGATATACATGAGAGAGTGACCTCCAAATTTATTGAACGGAGCATACATCACAATATACCAATAAATTTGTTTCATTTTATATGGACAATGAAATTGCATAATCCTCTAGACGGTTTTCTTAACAAATGACATAATTGGTGATCACAAGTCACAAGCCTCTACCAACTATCCTTGTAGAGAGTTTTAGTGGGTGCATAATGATCATTTTATCAAAAGTTCAATCACAGAATAATCCGGCACATATCTAGACCACCTTTCCCGTCTTACACTCTCATCATCGATCTTCATATTCGATCATGCATCGTGACATTCATATTTACTCAACCTAATCGATAGCATCGGGTAACTTGAATATATAGTAGTTGTAAGATGTTGATTGTTGAGTCATTGAGAAAATATTATAGGTAAACATGTATGGCAACTTTCATCGTATAACTGGTTGTACAATGACTATTGTCGAACGGCCCAGACAAGCATAATTCCTTAAACATACAAAAACTGAAACTACACGTTCCATTACTTTCATTGCTTAGCTAAATCAAGGCAATACACCAACCAATCTTATCCAAAACTCTTAGTTATTGAAGAAATCTTTCATGGAGAAATCATAGTCTTAGCATACTCCATCGATCGTTACAACGAGTAGCAAGTACCTAACCACTGCGACTTGGCTTGGTTGTCGCATGTCCAACCTAAAAACAAACAAAGGAATTGATTAATTAATAACTAACATAGGATTAGGATTGCGTAATTTGCTATAATTAACAATATTTGAATTCAAATAATTGAGAAATTAGAATAGGAACAACTGAACAACCTAACCTGATCAGTTTCATTAGGAGTGGGAATCCAGTCATTTGTTGCAGGATTGCTTTTGTACCCTGAAAAGGCTCCAATTTTCATTTCTCCTTCATTAAGTTTATAATTATCTCCATTTTCGCCTAAATCCTTTGTCGCCTTTATAAATCCTGTCCCTGTCTGCTTACCGTCAAATTAAACACGATAACGTATATTAATCCAATTCTTCAATCAATGTTAAGCACTTTTATGCAAGATTAATTTTTCTAACAATATATTTTGATGATATACGATTGTTCTTGAATGAGTTTAATTATTGTGATTAGAGTATTTTTATTATCACCACTTGATTAGTCAGTTGCATGAGATAAAAAAATTATAGTATCCTAGCCCAATTTTCAAAATAATGGAAAACTAAACCTGTACGCATCAACTAGTTTTGAATAAATTAATTCCCCTTAATTTTTAATTCTAAAGCACCAAATTAAACATAAGTAGATGTGCTTCATTTTCAGCATTTTTCTACACATTGCAGAGTTTTTCGGTCTAATAGAAGGAGCCTAACTGTAAGTCCGTAGCTCACCCGGCCAGTCGGCCACCCTTAAATAAATTTCTAAGTGTGTAACATTTGTCCACATAATTTTAGTTCCGTCAAAGTTAATATTCAATCTGTCTCATAATTTTTGCTTCATACATACGAGGGCATTTTCTTTCCCTGGAATAAACTAGAAGATCGTAACATGATGTTATGATTGAATTAGACGATATGCTAGATTAAGACATTAAGCGGCAAGGTGTTTACATGAAAGATATAAAGAACTACTCCAACTAGTTATTAGTATTACCGTGTGATGTTGTTTATCAATGGATTCCAACTGCTTGTAATACTGGGTCTCCACAAATTCTTCTTGCTCCACCCACTCTCCTCCCACCTACACACGCAAAATTCAAAACTCATGACAAAAAATAAAATTAAAAGAAAAGAGATAGAATACATCATACATACTTGATGGAGATCAGATTTGAGGGAGATAAGCTTCTGGAGCTCAGGAATGGGCTGGGAGTCGGGCTGATAGGCCAGAGAAGCATCAGGATCGGGCTCACTCCGGTTGGGCTTAACGGGCCTCTTAGGTGTCATGGACTCGAACTTGGCCTTGATTTTATCGGTGATCTGAACCTGCTGTTGTGGGTCCACCACTTCATCACTTCGGCTTGGTTTGATCACCGTTTCTAGTCTTTGTCCTACCATTTTCTTCTGCCTCTGTTGTCTGTGCAACTGTTATTCTCTGTTTTTTTTTTTTTTTTTTTTAATTTAATTACATATTATAGTAAACATAATATAGGCATATATAGGATCTTGTTTGATTCTCTCAATGACTACGATTAATATCCAGTTATTATAATTTTATATATACACACTAAAGATATTTAAGGTCAAACAAGTGCTTGGCATATGTGCCAATACAAAACGTATCTAACAAATAGGAACGGAGGGATAGTAGTAAGTCTTCTAAATGGGACGTTTGGTCGCTAAATCCATTATAGAATGGTGAACCTTATATTTTTTTTAATGAAGGCATTTCATCAGGTACCAAAAAGTCAAATGAGGTGATCAATTGTTACAAGTCAACAGAAAATCAGACTTGAAAATCCCCATGATACAAATTCTACCAGAACTAGAGAACATTACCTTGCCAGGACCAATTGCTGGTTTGGATTAATTGTGCCTGGATACCAGTAGGCTCACCTGATGGTGTATATCTCCTGCAAAGAACCAAATGAACTTAAATTGATGTATCTCTATGTTTCCAATACAGAAACAAATGAAAAAACTACCAAACAAACCTTGAATGATCTTTTAATCATGAACTATCCCATCCTGCACATACACCATACCTGCACCAAGCATTGAAAATTCTAATTTCATATAATATCATGTATCAAGCAAAACATGCATGACTGACTACTTATGACGATAATCACCTTAGCAGTACTGTCATCTGAGCAAGAGGCCAATAATGTCCCAGTTGGGTCCCATTTGACACAGTTAACTTCACACCTGAAAAATGAATAATAACCAGCAGCTTTAATACGTTCGTATCAGTTTGCAGACTACTAAAACAGCAGGGAAAATAAACACAAAACTAACTGAGTAAACTAGAGTAAAAGAAACGAAAATATATTCCTTCCTCTCTCCCTACTACACCACCACATAACCAAAAAAGAAGAACACAAGCCAGCTGCTTCCTCAAAATCCACCAGATGAAAAGGTCAGAGAGGGGGAGAGAGAGAGGGAAGGCAACAATTGATGGCATTCTCCATCACATGCAAATATGCCAATCATTAAACATAAATCTACTTTATATAAACTAATACACCACCCCAAAAATGAGTTGTAATCAACTTGACACTTTAAGGACATCATGGGTAAAACTAAGAAACATACAAACATTGGTCTCAATGACAGGTGACCACAAGAACCAGCTTTACATAACATATTCCCTACATCTAGCAAATTTCACAAAAAGTGATATAGTAACACTCTAGGCCATGCAATTGAAGTAATGAACACAGCAGACAGAAGACAGATTTGGGGAAAAAAACCTGATGGCAGCAAAGGTTTGACAGGACTACTTTCCCCAACTTTGCACACATATATCATGTGATCTGTAGAGCTGTTGCAAATGAAACATTGTTCCGCCAGTCAACATCTAAGGTTGGACCTACAGCAAACATGAGTTGAGTACATGTGCATATAAAACCATCTTAAAAACTAATATATGTCCTTCAATATAATAAAAAAGAACCTGAATGAAAACTAAATGTGCTTTGCTCTCTTTTCCTGCTTTACATCCCATACATGGCTGTTTTCATCACAGTACCCAGTAAGAGATAGTCACCCTTCTTATTCCATTTTAATGAAAAGATCGGCCCCTTGTGTTTTTTAATGTACCTTCAGGTCACCTGTAATAATTACCAAACACACAAAAAAGGAGGTAAAAATCAGAACCCTTGCACTTGTTAACCAGTTAACACAATTGAATCTCCAAATTTCCTTCCTTTATTACCATAAAAGACACAATACCAGATATAAAACCTTACCATGGGTGTTCCATATTCTTGCCTGGCCATCATAAGATCCAGTAGCAAGAAGGGTTACCGTTCTCCCTGCAACAGCAGCCACACAAACAATAGAACTTAAAACAGAATATGCAACCATGAACCGAATCTTATATGAAAACCAAATAGAAAGTGTATCCTAGTACGATGGTACACTTATAAAATAAGACAGCACATCACATTTATGCGAAACTAACAGAAATAGATATTTTCGGCTACCCTCGTAATTTCCTACAGCAATCCTACACACATTACACGGCATGTAACAAGCAATTAAATTACAATTAGTAAAAGAAAAAAAGATGCCATTCATATTATTCAATTTAGGAAATAACCCTCGTACAACTTACATTCCAATCAAGCGTAGTCACATCCTTGCTTTTCTCATTTGTATTCCCCCTTAACATGCTTCAACAACCACAAATGGTGGAGTTTCAATGTGTGATTTAGAACTCTCCAGAATTGGCCAAATCCGAGCTGTCGAATCCCCCAGAGCTAAGAAATACAAAAGCGGCAAAACCAAATGAAAAAGTGTGTAAAACCTTACACGTGCTAGCAATAGGATAATAATTGAGAATGAACGCTAAATCTTATGAGGATGAAAGACAACCGCACAGTAACACTCTAATACTTAAAATATTCTACAGAAACTCATATCATGTTACCTGGTCTATAACTCTAAGAGATCAAACTTTGAACATTTAAAAGTTGAGAGAAACAAAGTTACTTCCAAGTTTAGATAGCCGACACTCTGTTTCAAAAGTAGTAAATACATATATTCATAACATTTGATATTTGATCCGATCCTGCCTCAAAAATCAGAGTAGAATCGAGTAGAAGCAAAAAAAACATAAGCAAGCTCAATCATAAAATATTAAACAAAGGTTGACAACAATTAAAACAAACAATAATAACAATAATAATGATAATATAATAAATGAGATTAATTCATTGAGGGCTAGCTTAGGCACACCAATCCAAAGAGTACTCACCCAATGCAAGAATGTGGGAACCAGAATGACCATTGCACCAGCACAAACCTAATAAACAGGTTCAAACAAATCAGTAACCTCATCAATGTTTGTGGATGGAAAAAAAAAAAAAATTCAAACAATTGACTATGATGGTCCATTATGAAACCTCAGATGTGTGCCCCTCTAAATTGTCAATCAGAAGAGCAATTTCAACTCCATAGAAGGTATTGATTGACGGAGAAGTTTCCATTGGTCGGATCTGTGAACACATGAACAAAATAAGGTAATAAATAACAAAAGGTTAGGGAAGAAAAAGAGAAGAAAACACCAAAAACCAAAAAAAAAAGGAAGGAAAAGAGGAAAGAAGCAAGGAGGAAAAGAAAAAGAAAGAAGGGAGAAAGTGTGTAAACGTGATACGAGAGAAGAAAGGGGGCCATATAAAAGGATGGCTGTGTGGGTGAGAAAAGGGAAAAAATTAAAGAAAGCAAGAAAAGTATGGTGAAAACAAAATGGGATAGATAAATATGAATGTAGGATGTATAGCTTTATATATGGATACACACCTCCATTATAAAGAAATAATTTCAAAAATGTTCAGGCCCATATATCCATGCAATGAGCATGTAAAACGGAGAGTAAATAACAATTAGGTAGAGGAAGAAATGAAGAAAACATGTAGAGATCAGCACATAGAATTTGAAAAAGTGAGATGCACCTTTCAACCTTACGAAAGTCGGCGGAGGGAGGAGGAAAAAAAACCACAAAAAAAAAAGGAAAGTGGGGGGGGAGGAAACGGAACGGGAGTGAAAATAAATGGGAAGCGAGGAGAAAAAACCAAGGGAAGGAGGAAGAGGAAAAGGAGGAGAAAGATATAAGAAAAAAGAGAAGGAAAAGAGAAGGAAGAAACGGAACGGAGAGAGGAAAAGGGCTAAAGGGGGAACAGAGGACAAAGAAGCAAAGGAGGAGGACAAAAAAGAAAATAAAGAAAGAAATTAATTAATGAATTTAATTAAGAAAATTAAAATGTGAATTGAAGTGAGATAGGACAATAAATTCATCCCACCAGCTACCTGATTACCATCAATTCCCATCATAGAAAAAATCAAATTCACTCAACTTGATTACAACACATAATGGCTTTTGCAAAAATTGAATGTGCAATCATAAACAAGCACGGACTTTATTCAGATGCGAGATCTCAAAGAGCCTTTTCTTTCATCGGATTTTCACAATGCGTTCACTCTCAAGAAAGAAAGACATAAATAAAAAGAACAAAAATAAAAGAAGAAGAGGCTGAAGTTCTTAAAAACTTAAGACAAAAAAAGAGTATGAGTCCCACACACATATAATTTGAAAAGGTAACTACAAAAGGTTATCACTTATTAGATATATGGAATCTTAAAATACCACATAAGACTCTGTTGCCAGCTTGACATTGCTATTACAGATGCACAGTTTTCATTTTTTATTAAGTATTTTTTAACTGATCCATCTCAATAGACCAACCCGACATTAACTTAGGATATTAAAGCAAAAGAAATACCACAACAAGTAACGGAAATTAAGATAGATAAACAGAAACAAATAGAGGAGACACAAATAAAAAAAATAAAGAAAAGAAAAAAAACAGGAAGAATTAACAAAAGAAGGAATGAAAAGAGGAAATAATTGCGTAAGACAGGAAAAACTTCTAGCGTCAACAACAAAACATCTGAGCACAAAAAAAGATAACATAACAGAACAAACTCCGTTATCTTCCTTTTTGATCACAGGCTTCTCTTCTCGTCAACAAATGATTTTTTATCAGAGGCACCAACGCGCTCAGCTTAGCTTTTTCCTCCTCTTTACCAGTTTTTTTCCTGTCTTCCCATTTCTCATCTCGATCTTTCCAGTTTTTTCTTCCTTAACTTTACCAGCTCTTTTTCTTCTCTTTCATAGCTCTTTCTTGCCTATTTGGCGCATTTTCGTCCATCTTCTGCAGCTTTTTCTTCCCTCTCTCTCGCAGCTTTTTTTTTCTTTTCTAGCAGCTTTTTCTTCTTCTCTCTTGCAGCCTTTCGTCCACCTCTTGCAGCCTTCTTTCCCTCTCTCGAACCTTTTCTCTTCTCTCTCGCTGCTTTTTTCTTCCTTCTCTCTCGCTGGCTTTTCTTCCTTCTCCCTCGCTGCTTTTTCTTCTCTCGCCCTTTCAGCTTTTTCTCCTTCTCCCTCCAGCCTTTTCTTCTCCTTCTCCCTTGCAGCTTCTTCTCCCCTTGCAGCTTTTTCTTCCTTCTCCTTTGCAGCTCTTTTTCTTTCCCCTCACAGCGCCGCTTCGCGCGCCCACATCTTCCCACGCCCCCCCCAAGCCCACCCCCCCAACCAAAGATTTATCCTACCAGCCTCCTATTATCTCTTCCTCGCTTCGTTCTCTATCACGATCCTTTTCAGATTTTTTCTCCTCTTTTCCTTGAATTTTCCTCTTTTCTTTGACATTCGCCGCAATTCATTGACATCCTTAGTGATAAGGTCCATAGGCTGAATAAATGAGAAATCTTCATCAATATCCGCACACTCTGCCAAAATTGAAGAGAAAATAGCTTAAGTCCACATCAAAACCACAAGACACAATGTATATTACTCCCTCCATTCCAAATTCGTTCCCCATAATTTTGGGATTTTCCAATTTAGTAGCAAGAAGTTACAACATACCAATAACACTTTTTTCCTCAAAAAATTTCAGTCACTGCCTCCGCAATTATAGTTGCAACAAGGATATGGATGGTTGGTGAGACAAAACATATTCATTTGTTGCAATAAAAAAAAACGAAGGTAGTACATTATAATATTGTTCATAATTTGGATGTTGTAACGATCAGGATGGAGGGAAGTAATAGAATAATAGTAGGAAGGATAAAAGGGCTTGCAAACATTGTTCAAGTTAGCTTCCATTTCCATGTACTGAAGCCCTTTTTGCACAAAGGTAATGAGAGCACGGAGGAACAAATTGCATCAATCGGGCACTTGTTTATTGCAGCCTCATACCTAATGCAAACGCAGAGTGTGTAAACCCTGTAAAAGGAAATGTATCAGAAACTTGAGGTGTTTTTAAAGAATGGCTATAAAATCATCATCTCAACAGTCCCTCGAATAAAAACTCTTGCAGTAAACCAGGACAAGACACAATATAAGCAATATCTGTCCAGGTAATATAGAATTATAGACTTACATTTATTTTAATCATACCACGTAGATTACACTTCAAAGGAAATAGATCTACGAGATTCATCATAAAATGAATGCATACTGATGGTTAAGTTTCTATTCAGGTTCACTCCGGGTAATTGCAACATAATATCAGATACACTTTTTATACTTTGTAATTCCTATAATAGTGCCATTTAGGGTTGAAACTGGTAATTCATAAAAATACGAATGCAGGTTGGCTTGGTTCAGCTGAGAGCCTGAGATACTTGCACCATAATTAGCTTTTACCTAAGTACAGCTCATGTTTATGTTTTGCAATGTGATAAAGAATTGGATAATACTCAAGGTTCACAAATCTAAAAAAATATACTAACATAAAACAAAAATTAAAAATAAATTAAAAAAGGAAAAAACAAATTTACACCCCATTTACTTTACAATTCAGCTAGCTTTACAGTCAGCACTCTTGATCCTGTGACCCGTTAGAATTTGCCTAAAAACAGCCCGGCTTATTTCTCAGAAATAATAAGAGACAATTTTCATCCATACCCCCAAAATCGAGAAAATGTAATCAATAAGCTTCTAACATAATGACAGCAAGCTCCAAAAATACTTCAAGCATTAACCAAAACATAAAATCAATCTTCCTTTGAAAGACCTAGAAGGATCATCAAACCTCAAGCACTTAAGAGTGGTCTGTTGAGTCAGGATTTATAATGAATTCCTATATGATAATGATTAGCAACATGGGAACCCCCCGTATTGGCATCTTAGAAGATAGAGAATAATCCTTGAAATAGTAAAGGCCCCCATCAATATTATATTAAACTTAATAAGTTTCCTTCAAAAAGTTCCATACATGAATAAATCATTATTATTAGTATCATTTATTTAGTAAATACATATATTGTTAGTACTACTTGATAAATTTGTATGGTACCATTTGTTTCTATTAATCTTATGGTATCAAAAAGACTATTCCGTATCCCTAACCAGTAGCCAGCCCTCATCAATATTTATGGTTTACTCTGGAGAAAACTTGAGAAGTCAAAAAGAGTCAATTAAGAGTAAAATACTATAATCAACTCCTTATTGTGTAAAAGATTGCTCCAAAAGCACATTTCCTCAATCAAACCCTACTATTTAGTTTGTTCACAAAAGACTACAAAAAAGAGGAAACATAATTTACATCAAAGCCTTCGATCTTCCATCAAAATTTCCTTTTCGTTAATTCAGCTTATTTCTAACTAATTTTCCGTTTTTTTCCCCTTTTAGACCTAGATAGAACTTTTGTTGCCCTATTTGCTCTGATTCATAGCAATAATGCAAAGCAAAATTTTCCCAAACCCTAGCATCCTCGACTTCATCCAAACTAACCCTAGCATCCTCGACTTCATCCAAACTCTACGAAAGTCCTAAAAAATAATTAAACTCCAACGGTCTGCACAAAATTATTTTGCCAAATTTGTGGAAACAATTGAATCATGAATTTATAATCATATCATAATAAAGTATGATATTCTGCTTTTAATGTAGCAATGTCAACAATCAAAATCGAGTACTCGTATTCGAGTGTAAATTGAATCCGCAACAACTTAAATTGAAAGAGAACAACCTAGATACCTCTTCAAAATCCAATTTGTAACCTCGCAAAACTTCTTAAGCATGCATGTCTCAAAATCATCAAAACAATTCATTTAACAGATCGAAAGTAACAAAAACGTATACAACAAATCTGAATAAAATCAGTAATCAAATAATTTAAATTCATAGTCTAACTTACACAACGATTCGAAACCCTAATTTTGAGTCCTACAGTTTAAAAAACTTTAAAAATCAGCACACAGATATTCGAAAACACAGAAATTTCTTCGATAATCAGAGGAAAATATATATATATATATATATCTAATATAAACAAATAATTCAAAAGACGAAAGTAGCGTTATACATTAAAACACAGGCTAAGAATAATTCAAGCCGAAAAAGGGAAATGAAGAGGAAATAAACCTGACTCTTGAAGATAACGGAAAATAAGGAAGTTTAATTCAACGGAAGTTATGATGGACGACATCGTTGAAAAATTCGCAGGTGAAAGACGATTAAGCTATCATAGTTTTAACGTTTTGAGGTTTTTAATGGAGAGAGTGTTGGTTTGATAGGCAGCTATACTGGAAATGACGTTTCAGACTTCTCGGATGAATGAATTGAAGATTTTCGAAGACTACAAGTCCCTTTCGTTTTTTTTTTTTTAATATTTTGAGGTGGGCCGTTGTATTAGTGCAGTGAATTGGAATGAAACGGACTGACGCGAGGAACCGACCTGTTTTAGTTAAGTTACGCTCTCATTCCGAGAAAATATATATATTCAAAGTAGCGAGTTTACGTTTACAGAGGCTAATTTCGCAATTTTTCTTTCAATTCAGAAACAATAGTTTTAAGTCACGATATAATTTTTAAGGAACATTTTTAAGTTAAGTAAAAAACACAATTTTACGCTCTAAAAACTATGCTCTTGAATACAACGACCTATCCATCTCTATTTACAAGCTACTACATTTCTTTTAGCACAGCTTTGATATTAACTTTGACGGTAATAAATCTGATGTATATTAACTAAATGAATAATATCTCATATGACTATTCATAAATTATCAAGTTGTCGTAACAATGGTCAAAGTTTTAAACCTTTGACTCTAAAAAAAATAGAAACCTTTGACTCAAAAAAAAATGTGCAAGTAATTACAGACAAATGGAGTAATAATAGAAACGTAAAACTTAATGTTTTTTTGATTTGGAAAAAAAATTTGATGCTACTAACAATTTGAATATGTAGACAAGTATTCAATAACTTTCTCAGGTTTGGGGGAAAAATATTTAATGCTAAGGAGGGCCAAGTCTAAAAAAGAAAAAACTAATTTGGAATATCTATCTCGCATAAATGTGTAATCATGTATTCCTGTGTAGAAGTCACACACTTAATTGATGGTATGGTTCTACTCTTTAATAAACGCTACATGTTTGCATAACAAGCTTTCTATTTAAAAGCTCAACTCTAGTTCCTATCACACAGATTTTTTTCTGTTGTTTGATTGTGAAGTCTAAGATAGATTAGAAGAAGACAAGGCCACGAGCATCCTCTTCCAAGATAGGTTCACTGAAGCCAAATGGTGGAGTTTGACAATAGATAACCTTCATGATTGGTTCATCCTCTATTAGAGTGGCCTCTACTTATCTTCCTGACGATATACATGAGAGAGTGACCTCCAATTTATTGAACGGAGCATACATCACAATATACCAATAAATTTGTTTCATTTTATATGGACAATGAAATTGCATAATCCTCTAGACGGTTTTCTTAACAAATGACATAATTGGTGATCACAAGTCACAAGCCTCTACCACTATCCTTGTAGAGAGTGGTGTAGTAGGGTGCATAATGATCATTTTATCAAAAGTTCAATCACAGAATAATCCGGCACATATCTAGAACCACCTTTCCCGTCTTACACTCTCATCACGATCTTCATATTCGATCATGCATCGTGACATTCATATTTACTCAACCTACATCGATAGATCGGTCACTTGAATTGAATATAGTAGTTGTAGATGTTTGATTGTTGAGTCATTGAGAAAATATTATAGGTAAACATGTATGGCAACTTTCATCGTATAACTGGTTGTACAATGACTATTGTCGAACGCCCAGACAAGCATAATTCCTTAAACATACAAACTGAAAACTGAACTACAGCTTCCTTACTTTCATTGCTTAGCTAAATCAAGGCAATACACCAACCAATCTTATCCAAACTCTAGTTATTGAAGAAATCTTTCATGGAGATCAGCCAGAGGATAAGGGGTCGCCCTGGCCAGAAAAATAGAGCCTAGCAACTCATCGTCGTTACAGACCGAGTATCGCAAGACTAACACAGGGACATGTGGCTATGGGGAGCTCTTAGTCGCTATGTCAACCAAACTAAAAAACAACAAAGAATTGAGTAATTAATAACTAACATAGGATAGATTGCGTAATTGCCTATAATTAACAATATTGATGCAAATAATTGAGAAATTTAGAGACGCGTCAACAAACTCGAACCTCTACCGATTGCCATTTCACTTATGAGTCCGGGCACCATTTAGTCATTGACTTGACCACGATAAATCTGATTCCGCCCCTTCCAACCATTTTGCCAGCTTATTTCTCCGGCCTCATCCATTCTCCACCCTAGTTCCTCCCCCGTGCCCACCTTTTCCCTTGCCGGCTCCCCCCTCCCTTTCACCCCCTCTCTTCCAGGCTTCTTCCGTCCATTCTCACTTCCGTCCCTTACCGTACCATCACCCTACCCCTTGTTCTGCCTTACCTCGAAACAACACCTAACTGATCAGTTTAAGGAGTGGGAATCCAGTCATTTGTCTGCAGGAGTTGCCCTTTTGTACCTGAAAGGCTCCAATTTCATTTCTCCTCATTCGTTATAATTATTCCATTTGCACTTAACCTTTTCGCCTTATAATCTGTCCCTGATGCTTACCGTCATAACACGATACCGTATATTAATCCAATTCTTCAATCAATGTTAAGCACTTTTATGCAGTTAATTTTTTCTATCTAACAATATATTTGATGATATACGATTTGTCTGAATGAGTTTATATTATTGTGATTAAGTATTTATTTATCACCACTTGATTAGTCAGTTGCTTAGATAAAAAATTATAGTATTGCCCAATTTCAAAATAATGAAGAAAATAAACCTGTACGCATCAACTAGTTTTGTTAATAAATTAATTCCCCCTTAATTTTTAATTCTAAAGCACCAAATTAAAAGTGAGTAGATGTGCGTTCATTTTCAGCATTTTTCTACACATGCAGAGTATTTTCGGTCTATAGAAGGAGCCTAATGTAAGTCCGTAGCTCACCCGGCCAGTCGGCCACCCTTAAATAAATTTCTAAGTGTTGTGTAACATTGTGTCCACATAACTTTGAGTTCCGTCAAAGTTAATATTCATCTGTCTCATTATATTTTTGCTCATACATACGAGGGCATTTCTTTCCCTGGAATAAACTAGAAGATCGTAAATGATGTATGATTGAATTATCGACGATATGCTAAGATAGACATATAAGCGGCAAGGTGTTTACATGAAAGATATAAGCACTTCCTCCATGTTTTAGTATTACCGTGTGAGTTGTTTACAAGGATTCCAACTGCTTGTAATACTGGTCTCCACAATTTTCTTGTCCACCCACTCCTCCCACCTACACCGCAAAATTCAAACTCATGACAAAAATAAAATTAAAAGAAAAAAGATAGAATAATCCATAAATACTTGATGGAGATCAGATTAGAGGAGATAAGCTTTGGAGCTCAGGAATGGGCTGGGAGTAGCGGGCTGATAGGCCAGAGAAGCTGCACAGGATCGGCTCACTCCGGTTGGGCTTAACGGGCCTCTTAGGTGTCATGGACTCGAACTTGCGCTTGATTTTACCGGTGATCTGAACTGTGTTGTGGGTCCACCACTTCATCACTTCGGCTTGGTTTGATCACCGTTTCTAGTCTTTGTCCTACCATTTTCTTCTGCCTCTGTTGTCTGTGCAACTGTATTCTCTGTT